>JABFPB010000132.1:0-54037 GCA_022817645.1 Ceratoteleas bidentatus
CACTTTCCGCCCTCGGTACCGGGCGGAAAGTTATATTACTTCCCTTGGGAAGTAATGGGTAACTTTCCGCCCTGTTCTTCGAACGGAAATTGAGTACATTCCTTGCACTTGATACCAAGTGCAAGGAATGTACTCAAAGCACAGTGTGTACCGCGGGAAGAAAAGACTTACTTTCCGCCCTTGGTGCACAATGTACTATTCCTAACGAGGGAGCGAGAAGCCCGTGTTTCCGCCCGTTAGGGCGGCAAAAGCGTATTCCCGCCCCAAGTGAGGGAAAATTTTATTACAATACGTTGAATGCATTAATTTTTTAAATAATTTGAATTCCAGTATAATGTTGAAGGTAGGGAGAAAAGTCATATCTCTTATTTTAAAAGGTTTTGTCCGAAAAGAGAGTAAATGTATTTTATTTCAAGATACAAAGTAGCCAAAAAGATAGAACTCTTAACCTCTTTAGTATATTTCGGATTACTAGTGACTACGGAAATAAACTGTGAGTAATAAAATGTTTGTTACATCTGCTACAGTATGTTAAACAATTGTCTCAGCCGAATGTTACATCGAATGTTACAATGTTATTGTTAACTGCTCATGATAACGATAATGTATCGTTTAGTGATTTTTTGTCTCGAAATATTGCTTGACACGCAAAGTACAGATTCATTGCACTGCCTTCCGTTTCCGTAATTTAGGAATTCATTTCCGCTTGCAGCATTGAGGTAACAGAAAGGCCCGTCTCACGCAATAAAAATATATCTTGTTAACGAGCAACATGTTTTCATTTGGATGAAGTCAAACAGCATTCTTCGAACGAGCAATGTCGTCGCATTATCTTCAGCTATTGACATGAACGCTATTTGACCAAATTAAGTACAAACTAAATCTGTTTTCATTTGGTCACTTAGCCGTGTCATTTACCTGATTGTTATTTATAGCGACTTTCATCCGGCGTTTTTGACAGTCTAGCGGATACAATAATTTGTGCTGAGAAACGTCACAACAAGACCTTCAAATGCACTTTAATTTGATTTATTCCATTACCAATTACGTGCCAATAGACCGCGGATCAACAACGAAATTTCCGGTATCAGTCAACGTGCGTACCAATGGGTTCGTGGATGAAATGCAAAATTAAGGGGAAATACTCTGTGACGCGCATCGAAGGTCGTAACAAGTTCTTCCTGACATTCGAAATATCCAAGTTTGAACAGAAAAGATAAACTTGAAATTTTCAAGTGTAACAACATTTTCAAACTTTTTTTAATAAGTAGACCAGTTTTTACTTAAAAACATACATAACAAAATTATTGAACTCTGATAGTTAATTCCTAAAAGTAGAAATTGCAAATTGCATCTAACCTTCTCACTGTCAACAATCACTTTTTAAGCGTGTTAAATTTAGTAAACATACAATTTGATTATCATACAATACCATACTTTTCAATATATAAAAATAGGCTGTTAAAATTGCATTGTTTTTAATAGTCGAGAATTAAACTTGGAAATTGTCATGCAACATTTCTTCGCGATTTTCGACGAGCCATCTCTGACCGAATTTCTGCGGAGGTTTTGATCGTAAAGTTTAAGAAATGCATAAAGTGATATTGTTTGTAACGATAATCCGATCTTAAATCATCGTTTTCAGATATCCATATTTTCAAATGGCAAATTTTTTGCAGCGAAAGTCAAGGATAGTAAAAGTCTTTTGCACTAATATTAGTGCGATAAACGTAACGGGTACACTATCAATACATTTATTCACATTTTGAGCTGTGATGCAACGGTTTACAGTTATTGAGACATCGAGTTATAAGTAAATCAGTCGTGCGATATGTAATTACACATCGATTAACATTTGTTGTAATAGTTTATTCAAAGCGTGGATTGGAATAGCGCATTCTCGTTTTTTGTCGCGCGTTCTTTTTTTCTCCCGCGCACAAGACACCTTATTTAATTCATTGATAATTATTGTGACACTGCTCGAGATGAACAAAGAATAATATTTAATCAGCCTCGTAGACTATCTATTGTACGATTAGTTAATCGCGACTTGTCCCTATCTCAATCGCATCGGAATTATTTTATACATGTTTTTCATGAATTTTTATCAAGTGTGACAATTTTACCAATTCAAATTTTTTCCGAGAATTTGTTTTGAAAAAAGTTTTCAATATTTGGAAATAATTCGTATACAATTTCTTGGTGGATTTTCATTTGATAACATTTTTTAATCAAAATAAAATTCAATTTGAACATTAAATTATTTCACTAAATTTATTGTTACGTGTAGTTATGTTAACTTTGTTTTGTTGCAAACTTATGGAAATTATTATCTTTTGATGATTTAGTGTAAGAAAATTTGTTTTAACTCGAGTCCGATTTATGTAGACGACGCGCCATGCATTACGAAGTTCATATTGGCAGGACTAGACCGTTTTCTCAGCTATTGAATTTTTTTCAGATCACATAATACAAGACCAATTTTCTTATCATCATTAATCGGTTCTGTCATTCAACTACATTTATGGGACAAGGAAATCTAATATTATGATTATGGGAAGGCAAGGTTTTATTTCAGCAACGTTATTGTCATATTAATTAAATTTAAAGTTTTCATTAATTCTCAAGAATATTAAACTTGTAAAACTTAAAAATAAAAAAAATTATTAAAGGTAAAAAGCACAACAATCTGAAAAAAGTAAATTAAAAAACATCCAAACTGTTTTTTAAATGTTTTTCGATTAACAGTTAATAAAACTAGTGGCAGAAAATATTTGTTCTTTTTCTCAAACAGCGATAATTTAAAACTGTGTAACTATTGAATGTGAAAAAAGGTTAAAACATTCTAAGTGTATAAATTACCCATTTCACTGTCAAACTAAGTAATTATGCAAAAATTCCATTTGCATAAAATGCGACTTATTATCATTGCTTCTTAGACAAATAAATAAATAACGTCTTGTTAATAGATAAATTACTTGAAAAGCACTTTCTTACGTTAACACAACTCGTGTTCACCAATGTATAGAATAAACTCATCTTGGCATATATGGAAAAACTTCTTATATAAAATTAACGGAACGCGTTTATATTATTACCAATGTTAATTTCAATAAATATATATTTGCGAAAAATTATTTGCAACACGTTTTCATCCCAAATGAAATCTCATTTATTATACATTATAATTCCTAATATTAAAGTATATATCTATTTTTATTAATTGACCAAAACTAAGTCGACTTACTGTGCTCGATGTAAATCCCAAATTGTCGTGCGACATCTCCAGGTTTTTGAAATTTGACGGTTGTTACACTACTTTGTTTAAAAATTGTTAAAAAAGTGTCTACAAATCATGAATCGAAAATAACGTTAATATTTACAGCGGGTTCTAACGTAAGAGAAAAAAAAATTCAATAAAACTAACAAATTTAATTGAGCTTCAGCGATAAAAAAGCGATGAAGACATGTGTCAAAAACGTTCGTCTCATCAAGTCCAACAACTGTTTTGCATTTGTTGTGAGAGGTACAGTGGTCGCAAGTAGACTGATCTGACTTTATGCGAAGTATTATTTATATAGCGTGAACCGCCACCGGTATGCCTGTACGGCACACAGGCCGATTTATGTGCTGCATTTTCCCACTCTCTTTGTTTACTCTCCTTGTTTATTCTGCGCTTGTTTATGTTTGGAACTAAAAATCGATTTTGCTGATCAATTATTGATATTTGATTTTCGATTGTCAGTTTAATCTGTAGGTTACCGTTAGAATTATAAATTAATTCGGAATTACAACAGCATTACGAATTATACATTTATTTCGTTGGAACAACAAGTGTTCCTGACAGAACACATTTGTAACATTTTTCGAACAATTACTATTTGATCCCAGGTAAACAATCCTATTAGTAGGATTGTTTAGTCATTTGTAAATTATTTTAGGTCTTTGTCAGTACTTTGATAAATGTTGTATAGGAATTAGAATATGATTGTCGAATCCATATGTAATTGCACATTGACTTCATTAGTACCTAATTGTAATTTCATGTCAAGTAAGTCCTAATTGTCTCTATGCACTTTCTATCACTGTTTTCTATATGTATCTAATGGTTTCTAATGAATTTTTAATTGGTAAATGGGCATGTTACGGAGAACACAGAAACATTTGAACACTCTTAGAAATATTCGATTTTATTGAGAAGACTATCTTTTTCAATAAAGAAAAAGACAGTCTCGCGAAGCTCATTATTTCAAGTGAGAATTTAAAGATTGTGAATATTATATTGCATAGTAATTTTGTACACACATTGTCAATTTCAGTGCGATTTATTTAACACGAAACATCAAATATTTTTAGGTTAAGATATGTTTTGAATGAAAACATATATTTTGTATTTAGCATTTATTTATTCACAATATATTATTACAAATTAACCTAAATAAAACTGTTCATTAACTACTTTAAGATTCTATTATGTCATAATATACATTTTGTAGTATTTAATTATCATTATTTTTCCTGAAAAAGATCATTGTATTCATTCGAAAAGATGCATTTTAAGGTTACTTACTTTTTGAACCAAAGTAAAATATTTGGAGGAAAGCAATATTCCTCTTGACTATTTCGTATTGAGAAATAGTTAAGAGGAATTTTGCTTTCATTGAAAAGAATCATATTCCGACCAAAAAGACATTTTTAAGAGTGAAGTATTCTGAAATCAACAATAATTGGTAACTCAGTACACGGCTGAAAACTCTGGCATTACTAGAATTTTACTTCAATACAATGTCATACATTCTAAGAAATCTCATGTCTGAATCGTAATCCGACTGTGAGAGCATGAAATTTTACTGTGCGAGCATGTCAACCGCAGACTCAGTTAGTAATTTTCATGCTCTCATAGCATGAAAACACTACTTCTCCAGGAGGATCATTTCTCACAAAAATTAAATTTCGTAGAGTGTAGACACGGTGCTTATTGTTGGTCTTCTTTATTTATAAAACGATGTAACACGTAAATCTATCTTGGTTTGCCCAATGCTTTTCATGTAATTCATTCTGCCTAGTGTAAGGGGCAATGTTGTAGCGAATTTAACTATTGTGTTGTTATAGCCCATACAATAGACATAATATTGAGAGAATATCTACTTTTCAATGTCCCGGGAAAAAAATATGTAAACCTTTCTGCTTATATATTTGTAGATTGTCATTTTAGTATTGTTCACGTAATTATCTCGAAAATCAATTCAAAAGCCATTGCTACATTACCTTATAGCACATAATATTAACAGAAATGTACCCAGAATATTTTTCTGGAATATTGTATTATAACATCTATAATTAGTTTTGTATTGGTAGGCGTGAATCAATCCTAGGCACTTAGTTCACAGAGGTCTCATTGCGCCTAATCCTAATGGAACATCAAACTTAAAAAAAAATATTCTGAGTTCATTCTAGGTAAATTCCTGGTACATCTCAGAAATCTCCGAGTAGAGTGGTACTCATTAATGAGTCGAGGTGGCTCAACGGGTAGAGTCGCAGACTGCCGCTTGGAGAACAGTTCGAGTCTTCTTACTTAATATTTTTTTCCACATAATATTTCAGAAAAATATTTCTGGTCTGTTTCTGGGATATTTTAAAGAAATGGCCCAGGAATAAACCAAGAACATTGTATTACACTAATTTAACAATAGAACCTATTATTATTCCACTGTATCTATATATTATATTCACGGAAGTATATAACTCCGATATTCACGGAGGTATGTCTCTTATTAGTTTTAAAACTAATGACAAATACTGAATTCCTGAATGTCGTTCCAAGACGCCTTCCGTTACTGGGTGGGTACCGTTGTGCACCTTAAGGTATTTCTCCCGTGAAGGGCTGTATAATTAGGGTGCCAAGTAAAATATGTGTATTTTATTGAAATAAAATTATTTTTTTAAGCAATTTTGTTATGAAAAGTCTTTTTTCACGCTAGAAATACTTTTTTTACTGATATTCATCAAAACGTAGAGATTGTATAACTATATATATTATTTTTCAGCAAATTCAGATGATTTCTTAGAAACTAGATAGTAAATCTAGTTCTTTCTTGCACATGACTATGTGTTATATTAATATCTGTATACGGTTAGTTTTTTATCAAAATCTCTTTGTTCTGATTATTTCGAAAAAAATGAATGTTTTCAGACCAGTCTCCTATGCTGCTAATGTAAATTTGTGAAACTTTGGTGTTAAATATCTCTGCTAGGTAGTGAACTTCCATGAAACTTCGGCAAATTAAATATTAGTAAAAACCGAACCTAATTTCGAAATTTCATTAAATTCGCTTTAATTTGACTTTACGGGAGAAATACCTTAAGACGCTATTTTTTACAGTGCAGTCGTATTCTGCCAAGTTAGCCGATTAACAGACAATCATCGTAGATGCGCGCGCATCTACAAATGTAAATCAGCGCTGATAAGTCGCGGTATCGCCACGTGCAGCGCCGACCGGCGGTATTATGTCAGCGTTGACCGTCAAACCAAGGTGCGTGAGCGTGCGCCGGCCTCGGTACGCGTCGCGCCGTCTCATTCGCGCCTCTGTCTCGCTCGCGCCGCCGCGCAACGTCGCGCCGTCCTTGTCTCGCGCGAACGCCGCTCAGGTGCAAGACCCACTTTGGCAGCGCGTTGAAACCCTCCGCGAATTCGTCTATTTTCGCGCCGTCGCTTATTTCGCGGCGGCTTATAAAATGAGCGTCGCGGCGCTATTTATATCTGCGATTTCGTTGCAGTTAATTAACCGACGGCACGGTGTTTGGGGTCTAAAGTTGAAGGCCGCGCGAGGACTGCTGACGAATGTAGGACGACTTCGGGTCCAAATTTTTTAATGCAAATTGCAGTGGCTAGGATTGTATATCAAATATATATCGATGTTTTAACAAAAAGAAAGATCATTAATGATGAAAAAATCGATAATTGATGAAGAAATAATCGACAATCGATGATGGAATGATCGATAATCGATAATTGATTATGAAAAATAGCTGAAATCTGAAAAGTATCGAGTGAAAAAATTGGACCTCAGATTCATCGGACAATATCATTCACAATTGAGTTTTCTACATCACGACATTTTTTAATGTTTAAATACAATCTCAAATCGTTCTTAACAGATATTGATATATTACAAGTATAAACTATCCAAGAATCCTCAATCAACGTGTTTAATATTTCTTCGGTCATAATTGTCATGATAAAGGTTGCTTCACTGACTTCGTCCTAAGTCTACCGAACTACCTTAATGGTTGCAAGTTTCACAATAGATGGTTCTTGTTCTCACATTTAGTAACCACAATTCTTCAGGGATTCCTACAATGACAGATAGTCGCCCCGAAATCGATTGTATTTATTTTCCACACAATTCTGACCGACGACTCATTTTTTTCAATAGAAGTTGACTTAACTTTTCCACCTTAACAAAAATAACTTTTAGTTCAAAATGTTGATATTACGAAATTACATTTACTCTTCTTTCAGTAAAAAAAGTTGTTAAAAATCTTTATCTCTCTGTATGTGAAAAGGAAGAAGTTTTCATATTCAGATATGTTTGAGTTTCAAATATATCATTTGGTGGGTTTCAAACGAAAATTGGATACCTTGAAAAAGAATGCTTTTAACAATATCTGAAGGACGAAGTTGGTAATATTTATGATGTCGTGTTGTATAATTGGGATTGTAAAAACGTAAAGTCTATTATCGAAGAGTGTGATTTTAATCTTTCTCGTTCACGAACGGATATTTTCCGAGATTTCAGATATTCCACGGGATAATCTCGTAAACCATGAGTTATCGGCAATTTGAATAAAATCTCTCGGGGGCTTGCGAAAACGGTATTATAATAATTTTGTTAATGCCCCTGTTTCCAATATATAATTTCGAAAGTGAGTCTAGCTGATATATACCCCGAGTAGAGAGATGAGGGAAAAGTGTTTTGACGCAATTTTTTTAACTTGCCGGAAGTGTATTGATGGCAAATTTGATTGATGCGGTAAAGTTGGATGGTGATTTTCTTTGATGATGTTATGATGAACGTTATCGTAATTTTATCTAAAAAATGGCCAACTTTTTATAGTGAATATTCCCCAGACACAAGTGAGGAATTATTTCAAAAAATTGTTTGCGAGATATCATTTCACATTTTACTTTAGTTTAGTACACTATAAAATACGCGAATATTTCACTCTATTTTATATTGTTTTTACTACAATCACGAAAATAATGTATGAGATCCGAATAAATTCACTTTGACATAACTAAATAATTTATTTGAAATGGTGATCTTAATGATTTATTTGCGATAAATAAATGAATATTAATAGCAAATATATATCCACTTATATTAAATAAATGTACTTATTTACACCAAATAAGGATTTATTAGCTCCAAATAAATCTTCATTTAGTGTAACTAAAATTTTCCAAATAAATATATTTATTAGAGACAACTAAACTATTTTCTGAATGTAAAGATATGTTTTTCGTTCATTATTAATTGAAAGAGTTTTTGCATATTTCATTTCATGTTTTTCTACCAATCCTTTTTAAACAAATTAATTTGCTAATACTTCGAATGAAATCATTTAAACAACATGCCTAATAAAAACGAATTTCTATGACGAAGCCCTTTCCATAAATTACTGTTGATATACTCACACCGACACGCTTATATCCACGGTTCGATTCGTTAATTGCTATTTGTTCGATATAACCGATAACGGGCAAAAAGCGAGTGAAATCGGAGAAGTGTCACTTTTTCATTTATCGCTTGCATAATGCATCGTGGATCGCCGCTCGTACTGTATATTGGTCTCGCAATTGTCATAAATAAGTATGATGTCTCGCGCTGTGGATGCACTTTTTCACCTTCATTATCCTCGAATAATCATTTGCCGCGGCTGAGATAACTCACAACTTATGAGCCGTACTTTTTTCCTGACTTTACTGCCTCTGCTATCGATGTTTTTTGATTTGTTGAACGTTTTTTTGCGGCGACTTTAATCTTCTTCTATTTCATTAAGCATTAGTAAAAAGTAAATAATTAATCACACCATTTAAAATTTGTCCTCAAAATTAAAAAATGTAAAAATATAAAAAATTAAAGTTTAAAAAACATTTTTTCGCGACGACTTTAATTTTCTTCAATTTCATTAAGCATTAGTAAAAAAATAAATAATTAATCACACCATTTAAAATTTGTTCTCAAAATTAAAAAAATGTAAAAACATAAAAAAATTAAAGTTTAAAAATATTTTTTATAGCCATCACCTTAAGGGGATCTTTTCTAAACAATAAATTTTTCCCCACCAGAATATCACCAATCGATACATCCCAATCATAAATTGTTGTCGAAAGTTCGAACGTCGAATCAGAATGTTCCATTTATCGCGCCAAACGTGCGTCCTTTTCACCGCTGACCCGACGAGAAAGATCGCCGTACTTTTATCCGCGATCTAAATCGCCGTTGATTTATCGACAATGGTGCTGCTCTAAATTCTAACTTGGGCTCTCTCGTTACTCGTCATAAAGCGTTTCTGTGGCGAGTTTGTTGCGCGCGAACACAACGGCGCCAATTATGCGCCGTGTCGCAACGGACCCCGATTCCTTTCATCGCTCGCTCAATCGAAATCCGCCCGAAACAAGAACGAGATTCCAAGCCTGCGCGACGACGGCGCATCACGCGCGCCGCCCTTTTTCTCAATGGGCCGCGCGCGATACGTGACGAAACGCCGAGAAACGCGTCACGACGGTCTCGCCGTTTTATTTGGATCGCGCGCCGGCGAGCTAATCCGCCGCGACGAAAAAGGCTGCCGTTTTGACGCGCCGATTTACCGCGAATTGCGCGCCGGATGTCGGCGGAAAAGAGGGCCATTTTGCTTTTGAGCATTTCGCGTTTTTGTGCGCTTTAATGGCTGCGGAGGTTCTTCACCTTCGTAGAGGCTTAAAAGGCGTTTATTTTAAGTTTACTTCGTTCTATAAAAGCGTTTGTTTTTAGTTTAGATTAGACGTTTGATTACTTTTATTACAATTAGGTAATTACTATATTTTTATAGTAATTAAAGGCTATCTATTTCTCAAAAAAATATTTTCCACACAGAGTTTTGAACTCGCGACCTTGCGTTTTACAGCCGGGAACTTTTCCTCTTCTTTTGTTTGCAGTTTTTACTAGGAATTTATCATAATTTCCTGCAAAATATAGCAGTTTATACTATTTTGGAAGCTCCGTCCTCGAAATACTACAAAATATAGCACTTTTTGATGAGAATTTTCCCTTCGTGCAGATTTTAGTAGTAAAATTTCAAGCTTTGAGTAATATTTTTCTGAGTTTGTCTTTTAGAAATTGATCGATTACTTTGTGCTTTATTGCTAGAATTAGTGATATTTTGGAAATGTTAATATGTACAAAAACACTTTTTTACTCTTCAGAAACGTAATCTGTTTCATTTTTCCGAAAAATGCAAAACTCCCTGAACCGGCGCATTACGCAGTGTCAACAGCTATTCACCTTTTCTTTCCAGAATTGACTTATGCCTTTTCTTGGTCATAAATTAAAATCGCTCGTCAGACTGCACGAGCGTTTGACTTCGTTTGTCGTAATTACACGTAACATCGCGGCAGAACAGTAATTATGTCGGGATGCACGTTCATCTGCGCGCCGATGCATTATTTTTCATCGCGAAGGCAACGCCGCGCGTGACCCATAACGCCGGCGTGCCAATTGGGGAAATTTGATCGATATCTAAGCACGTGCAATGCCAGCTGAAACGTCTTCTCGGGTTCCCCGGTCTTTGTTTTTTTATTGTTACGCGCCGGCGGTTCGGGGAACCGAGTTGTAATGAAAACTTATGGGCGCATTGTAAATCGCAACTGACACCGAGAACAATTGCGTCAGTTCGATGTACTAACACTATTAAATGTGTAAAATGAAGACACGTTAGTGTCTTTGGACAGGTACAAAAATGTAATTTTCAAATGCAGTACAATCTTTTATTTCAAGTGAACATATATGCATTTTGGCATCGAAAAAAGAGACTCATAAACAACTGGATAGCAAATGATAAAGTTTTATTCAATTTGCAGAGATATCGATTCTTGCAATATTGCAAAATTTTTGCAATTTAAAGAATTGCAATTTTTTACAAATGTCATTAATAGCAGAGATACTTGAAAATCTATGACTTTGCTAAATTGTTGAAAATTGTTGAGAACAAAAGAATAATTATCGAAGTAGATTTTGACGAGTAAAGATAAAATATTTATATTGAATTTTATGGCTTTATATAATTACAACTAAACAAAAAAATGGAATCTGATTTTATTAATATATCAGCTTTACATTTGTTCGCGAGAAATATCAATAAGCAAATATAATAAAATTAATATAAACGTAATTAATAACTTTCTGATTTCATAAGTTATTCGGTAGAGCAATTGATCGGAGAGTGAGTTTTGGTTTAAAGAATATCAGAGATTAATTCTTTCGATGGCCTTGTGTAACGGAACAATCAAAAGTTAATCGAATCGAATTTTTCGTGACTTTGATTTCGCTCTCTGGCTTCGTCATTTTGGTCGACGAGGATAGAGAGTTGGCATACAATTTTCGAGGTACGAATAATTGGGTAATTAGGGATGGTAACACGATATTCTGCTGTAACTGAAACGTTACAAACTGCCACATGATGAATTCAAATGCTCATACTCACCAAGGTTATTTAGGTGCTTTAATTAAGGTGTTTTGTGACGGAGTTAATTGATCATTAAAACAACAAAAATGACTGCGAAATATTTAAAATGCTTTATATTTTCATAAGGTAGAGTATAGATATATTTATACACCGGAAATATTGTGAAGGTGGATAAAAAATATATGAGATGGAACAATGAAAAATTGACATAAATTTATTTTCATTGTCTATAATATTACATAATGGATTAAAAGGCCATAAATAAAAATAGTGGAAGCAAGTAGAAATTAAGCATTAATTTTACTACGTTCGTAGCTTTATTTGTTAAGTAATCGTTTTATCTACTTTTCTATTCACTTTTATCATCATTATATCAAATGTTTTAAACTTTAGCTACATTTAATTACAAATATCTTCATCGCGTAAATATTCCTTTAACGTTGACCTTCCATTGTCAATGAATACCTCAATGAAGACATTCTTTGTCATTAAATCAAAGTTGTGTTCATATCTAACCGAATTTCCGCCGGAAAATTATATAGAAAGCATCATTTACAGCATAATCTCGGGTTGAGAATTTTTTAATTTTATCGCAGTCTTCCCTTTGAGTTAACGAACGTCAAGTCAAGAGATGCGCAAATAGGAACAAATTAGGGACGAAATAAACGAACTTTCCGAGGCAAAATGCAAAAAGTTCGTTACCGTAAATGCTTTATAAATACAGCAACATTATTCACTCACAGGCGCAATACCAATTTTATATTAAACGTTGTTACACGATCGAGTTAACGAGAAAATGGCGTATCCTCGCACGCACGATCCGACAACTTTCGCGACCTCGATTATACGTTTGCTGCGACTTTTTCGGATCTAATTAACAAAGCCCCCCTGTCCCTTTACCCCACTCCTCCTTTTTATTATTATTATTAGGGATTTTATGACATTAATTATGTAATTTAAATCAAATAATAAAATAATTGGTAAAATTATGTAATTTAAATCAAACACAAAATAACTGGATAAATTATATAATTTAAATCATTTATTTAAATCGAACAATTAAAAAGATCAATTAATTAAATGAAACCGTGCGTTTGATTAATTATTATTCGAGAAATCACATGTTGAATAAAATATTTTAACATTTCGTAATAAAAGTGTCTTGTCAATTGTAATTTGTTTTAATTCTATTGTATATTAAAAGTTTATTTCAAATGTTAGTGTGAATCTGAATTCGTAAAGATATTCAATTAATCATTTCATTGACTTTTTTTAATGGTATTATACATTTTCAACAATAAATATGAATATTTTAATTTACTTAGCGTGATCAATAAAGTGTCATACCAAAACTTTATATTTTAAACAATAAAATAATAATAATATAAATTTAATTTCATATATAAAGAAATATAATTTAAATAAAAATAATTGTAAATATAGCGCTTTTATTACAAAAATCATAGTTACCTACCTCAAATAAATCGGATTTAAAGAAAATAAATGAGGTGTATTTGATTTTGGAGCTAAAAATGTTATTTTTTAACTCTGTTTACAGCTCTACTCATTAATCTACTCATAATTTATTATCGCGCAAATCAACGAAAATTATCGACCGGTTTATACCGTGGCGCATTTCATATAATTATTTCACGGCTTCGTACGGTGTTGGTCGGTTTCATGCAATGTGTCGCTGATTACGTTGGGCATTGCATTACCGCTACACGTGAGTCTTACGTAATTTCGTCGGGCGGCAGATTTTTGTGCGTCGCGGCGAATCAGAGGTAATTAATTGATCCGCACGCCTGTTAAATAAAACGCTTTTAATCGCGCAATTGTCCGTTGATTGAGTCGGACGACACGGCGTTGGGGAAATCTTCGCACTTTTATTAACTTAGGTTCGACGGAAATGTCGAGTCTAAGTGCACCTGGGAGAAATATAGCGGGAGAAGGCAAAGAATATTGACAATTTTGTATTATTGTAAGAAAGGCAATTTATTTTAATGGTTAATTCCGTTGCAGAATTGGCAAGTCGGAAAAAGTCTGAAAGGCTTAATTTAATTAATTAAATTCAAATAATTAAAATACCTTTAAATTAAGTATTTTTTCAGCAATTAAAAAATTAGAAAAGCAAAAATTTTTTTTTGCTTTTCAGCAAAAAAAAATTTTATTTCAGCAATTAAAAAAGCAAGCAAAAAAAATTATACAAGTGATTGTTTGAAACTAATGAATTTTTCGAATCAGTCAGATTGTAAAACTAATACTAACTTTCAGACATTAGCAGGAATTTTTGTTTCTATGTAGGGAAATTGTACAAAATTATGAGCAGAGAGAATGAGTATCATTAGAAATGTAGACTGAACAAATTAGAGTCGAAAAGGTAAAATGTCAACTAATCAAAGACTGGTACTATAATGTAGTATGTTGTTAGTCCGTACCATGTAATATAGTTCGGGTTGTAAGATTAATAACCTCGACTGTAATTTTTGTAGTCCATTTAAATCGATTTTCATTTCAACCAACCTATTACTTGGATATTTTTGTGATTCAAATTCGAAAAAAATATTTGTAAATACGTAAATAAAAATAGAAGTTTCCAATTAATTTAACCAAATTATTTACTTTTAAATACTTTAATTTCCCATAAAATGTAATGTCCCACTTTAATTTTTATGTTTGCACATAATTGTGTAAAAATTTGCTTTTTCATTTTACAATTTCATTTCCACTGGGATTCATCTCTCGGAAAATTCTAAAATGTCAATTTTATCAGTGCAAAAATATATTTTTCAAAATTTGTAAAATTTACATTTCTTTTCAAAATTAATTACACAATTGCATAACATGAGTCAATTTTGTTGAAGAAAAATAAAACGTGTTAACTTCGTTTTCTTCCTTCAGAATTTAGATAGAAAGCTGAAAAATTAGCTTTTTTCAGCTTTCACATAACAAATATTTTTTATGTGAAAAGAGCGTTTGACATTTTTATCCTGCAATACCCTTTTCCTTTGTTATGTTAGTTGTGATTTTTTGATTTATGCTTTCGGCTGAATCTTTTCGCATTTTTATTACATACGTCATTCGAGCTTTTGAGTTACAGCCGTCGAAAGGCATCAATATACGCAAAAGCTGAAATTCAATAATTCACCTTTTTGATTACTTGAAAGATTGTCTACCGAATTTAACTACATTTCTGAATGCAATATATATTATAAATGTTTATCCGTCTTATCTTCTACATTATTAAATCTGAAGTATTAAAAAGTAATGAATAATTCACATTTATTTTACACATATTTGTTTTTTTTGTTAATATATTTAATAATATTAATATTATTAATATTATTATTTTTTATTATTAAATATATATTATATATTTATTTTGTATTCCACAAAAATAAATATAAATTAAATATATATAAAATAATAATAATAATAAATAAAAAATGTTAATATACATTAAATCAATTTGGAACTTCAAATTTCCTTTAAAAATATTTATTTTTCAGACTTAGTATTCCCTGCTTTATTACACGTCCCAAACGACATTGAGTCAACCTCTCATAAAAACCTCTTCGTCAATTTTTTTTCAAAGTCCGAGCATTCAGTGTGCAAAACCTTTTGTCGAGGTGACTGTTTCTTCGAGTAAAAACACGATTAAACTCCCAAGAACACCAATTTCCCCGGTAATGAGTACAGTAACGCTGAAATTACATTATGTAAGCTGGTACACTATGTGTCCGTTGCGTTGCTCGGTGGCTACGAACGCGAAAAAACTTTTTCGTTCGAATACGTCCCGCGAAAATGACCAATTCTTTTAATTAGCCAAGCTTTTTGCTTTCGACAACGCACTGACCGATATTTTTGCACTTTGATAGAAAAACTTCGCGAAACCAATGTGACGTCAATGAAAATCCCACTGAGACTCGCTGCTAGCTTTGACGAATCTTTTCATTTTAAAGGCAAAAACGAGCGAACGAAATTCGTCGAACGAGTCATTGAAAGAAACATGTGATTACGTCGAAACAAATTTCTTTGCGCATTTCAGTATGAATTGAAAAAATAAATCAGCAGAATGCGTTTCACATAGGACATTGAAAGAAGTGAAAAACTGAAAGTATGAAAGAATTGGTTAGCACAATTTGATGATTTATTTGATAATTTAATAAATTTTAAATTATCAAATTATCAAATTATCAAATTATTAAGTTTGCTAAATCTAAATATTAAGTAAAATTACACTTGTTTGTATGTACTTATAAAGATAAGCATATAGGGGCAAACTCATTGCACACTAAACGAAATGATATGCAGTCTTGGCAGCCTTGAGACGGAGCCTTGCCTACGGCTAGATAATTCCGCGATATAAGAGCCGGGACTGTCTTTGCGCGGACAGTGACATGTAAATAGACGACTAGCCGACTTGACCTGAACTCGAAGTCGCCAGCTGGATTCCAGCGAAAAGCGAATCTCATTTTGCAGCGCACGTACAGTGATTCACATTTATCAAAAAAAAAAAAAAAAAAAAAAAATTAATCCTAACAATAAAATCTTGATTTGAAAGAAAAAGAAAAGAAAAGAAAAATGATAGGTAAATGAGTTTACCTGCTTATATCACATTCTTCGATATAAATATGTTATAAGAGAATGGACTGGTCTTTATATGACCAGTGACATGTATCAAAACAAAAACATCACGAATGAATCTAATGGTAAGTTTTTTAATTTTTTGAGATGCAAATATCAATTATTTGGTCAAAGACGAAGAAAAGTCACAGTACTGAAATGGATATCGAATTCTTGGTATGGTGTTATTCAATGTATTCAAAATACACTTCAGAAGTAATGCAGCTTTGAATTCAATTGTGTAGATAAAAATTCGAAACGTTGAAAAATCATATTTGTAGTCAAAGCCTCCACGTTTCACCCGAAAATGGGGATGAAAGGATTGAAAAAGTGTGATGCAGGGAGCTTTCGCTTTCCATGGCAATTCCGTGCGGAAAACGCGAACTCCGTCGAAACGCGGCTACGTTTCACCGGCGTCTATTTCTAGACAGTCCATTCGTATGAGTGAAATTGACGACCGGCTTCGCGAAGCATTCAACCTGATTTCGTCACATTACATGTGCCGATCACTTAGCCGCCGCTACTGAGGGAAGCCAACGGCTTCGAGATATCCCACATTTTGCGGCGTAACTCGCACGGATCTAATTACCTTGAACGGCCTAACCTATATTCCTGAGAATTGCATTCGCAACTGCATTCGAGGCCCATCCCTGCAACAGTTTTCTTCTTTGCTTTTTCCCTTGATTTTTCTAATAATTGAAATATTTGATTCTTAATTTTCATTTGTCAAAAATCATCACACTTGATGAGAAAAAACAAACCTTATTTTTAGTAAAAAGAATTCTAACCTCTAAATATTCACTCCAAATACGAGTTGAAGAAAATGTCTTCTCCATTGCATGTTAGTATCTGAAAAACCAATAAGTAATACAAAGATAGTCTTACTTTTTCTTATCTTACAGAAACAAAGACAAATGAAGATACCTTCACAGTCTACAATACTCTTAATCCTTCAGTCAACCCGTTAGTCCCAACTAAACATTAACCTCGACATATTGACTCTCCCACTTCCCTGTTGATCCTCGCAATCTTTTCTCCCTCGCAATCCACAAACAAATGCTTCTTCTTTTCGGAAACTCTTGCCTTCCGGAAATGATCCGCGGCGCGATCGTTTCACGAGCCAGGATGCACGCGCCAGACATTAATAATTCAATCTAATGAATCCATTAGTCTCCATTGCCGCGGTGCGCCGGTAAACAGAACGTTTCTATTCAAATAGTCGGAAGCTTTTGTTCAGATAGCATTACGCGCGCGCCTCCGACTTAATGAGCGATTCCAGCTCGGCGGAATCGGAATTGATAAAGAAATAACAACTTTGCGCCGAGGCCGGGTGAACGGACATCCCTCTGGGTCAAGGGTGCGCGTCAGATGGCGCGCGCCATTTTGGACCACGGGGAAATGTCAGAGGCGAGCGCGGCCGGAATTGGCATAACCTTACCCAGAGTTTTCGCGGACGTGAGTCACCGAGCGCAATTAGCGAAAAATTGGATGCCCCCAGTCAATGTCAGAGGAATGGACGAAAAAGAGAAATGGGGCAGAAAACGGTTGCAAATAGCATTAGTAAAAATGAAACATTTCCATATGGGGCTTATGTTCTCATATATGGTCTCAGTATTTCAATATGTGATAAAATTAAAGTTTTCAGAAAATTAAAATGTAGGATTTCTGAAAATAAAAAAAAGTTAAGAATTAGGAAGATTGCATTATTTTTTAAAATTGTTATTATTATTTTTATTACAGAAGAGGAACTCTGTTTTAAATAGTTCATGAATCGAAGAACCAAATTTCATTAAAAAAGAGTTATCAAACGCGATGGTTACGTAACATTTGGAAACGTTCGAGTTAGTCCAGTGTTGCCACATATATCAGAACATGATCGAGAATTCCTTCAAGACATTTTTTTGTGCATACATGACTTTAGCCATGTAGACTCAGTATTATATAAAACTTTGATTTTGAGATTCATTTTACTGCACATTATGTCAGTATTATGTAACTTGATGTATTGACTAGTTTGCTACAAAAAGCAACGGATGTTTGCTTTCACTTCGAAGGGTTTATTTCTCCGAACGATATTGTATCGGGATTGATTGTCTTCCAGGACTTGCATCCTCGAGAGGCAAAAAGTGCATTTTGTTTTCGAGTTTGTTTGTCTCCGCTGACATTTCAATTTAATCAAACCGCCGTTCGCCAATGGTTTAGAGAATTGTAAGCAATGTTCGTCGCTAATTGTCTTAGTGGTTTCGCGATGAGGGCGCTTTAATTAAAATCGCCTAATTGAGCAGACGCTAATGAAATCGGGCGACTGTCTCCGGATCGGCAAAAAGTGGCATTTTTTTCAATTACGGCTGTCGTTTACGAGAATTGTCGGTAATTTTTTCTGGCTTCGAAAAAGCTGTTTCGAGATGTCCAGCGGGTGTAATTAAATTCATTTATTAAACGAACAGATCGTCCTTCCTGGCTGGAAAGGAGACCTGGAGAAAATGCGTAGTTTGGTCTCCTTTTTCTTCGCCAGAAGTGTTTTTGTGACGTCTTTTTATCAACGCACTGTAGAAGAAAATAGACACTCGAGACGTTTGGCCAAATATCAACTTGAGTAAACTGATTTATCGAACTTTCATAACCAATGTATCTCCCCGAAATGTGCTACAATAGATAAATCCACTTAACCGCAGCTGACCTTCAAATCCGATCATTTCGAACGAATTTCAAGGCTCCGATTTCCACTTTTCGTCACCTGGTGTAATATTAGGAATTGATAACCGATATGTATTGTTTACAAACTTGCCTTGTAATTTTTACGATATATATCGCAAATAGTGAGATTGTTTTTCCTAACAATTTATTTACATTTTGGTTTAATTAGCAATGTCGTTTAGTTATGAAGACAAAACGTAATAAACCAAATAAATTTGGTTGAGATAACACATTTTTGTTAGAACAAAATATGTTTGTAAGGTAAATCATACGCTGCATATAAACGAAATTCATTTTCTTTTAATGCTTAATTGGCATTTCTAATTACATTGTACAATTTTTTTATTTCTACATACCCATCAGAGATGCCAAAATTCTTATTCCATGATTTTTAACTAATGGATACAAAAATAATCGTTATTCAAAGTTTATCGAATGATGAATAATAATGTATTATTATCCTAGGTCAATCGGAATGATGAATGACAATTTAATGATCATTCAAACTTGAATTCAATGATGAATGACAATTTATTCAATCTTGAAATGAATGATGAATGACAACATATTTATTATTTGACAATTAATCAATTGTTAAATAAATGTTTTCAAAATAAAAGGTTGTTAGCAAATATTCATTGTGTTTTATGCCAAATTCTTTATTAATAAGTCATTATTCATTAATAAATAAACATTAACAATATCTAATTGCTTATAGTTAGTAAACAATAAATAATTGTTTACTTCAAATTGTTTGCAAACCAATAATTCGTTACACATTGCTTTAACAATTACTATAAATATTTTTTAACAAGCTATTTTTATAAACAATATTTTCAAAAACGTCGTTAATACAAATGATGTTTAATACATATCATTGAAAATCTTTAATAACATTTTAGTTACATTAACTACATTTCTGTTGTCAAAACTATCTGGTTGATTTGATCAAAATTGATCGATTTAGGATAATAATACATTTTTATTCATTATTTTATTCACGTCGCCAAAAATGCAACATTTTTATTTGACTGTTACACCCAAATCAATTGGTGTAAACATTTTTAAAATGTTTTTTGTTTTTTTTTCATAAAATAATTTTAAAAAATATTAATTTTTTTCATTAAATTAAAAAAACGGTAACCAAAATTTGGTTGTCAGAACTAAACATTTTTCTCCGTGATAGTGCACATGTTTATGCACCTTGCCAGTTTACTAAAATGTTCCTTTTCAATTGAAATCTGCTGAAACGTAATTAAGCCGGCAATCGGCGTTAATCATTCACGCGTTTCTGTTTCTGCATTTAAGTATAACTGGGTGCGGTCGCACAGGCGCTGCCGACGTCGACATATTTGGAGCACTGGAACGGCGCGTAAATGCCCATACCTCGCTGCAGTATCCATTCGTCATTTGATTTCGCCGTTCCTCCCGTCTTCTCGAAATCGCGCGTTCAATTATCGATTTTCGCCCCTTTGCAGGACGTCGCGCGGGTTTTTAATTGAACCCGACTCGCGCGTTTACTTCCGCGTACGTTGAAATAGACCGAATGGGTGGCTTTAAAAATAAATTCCGACCGAGTTCGTTTCGCAATTCCTGGAACATGAACGAGAGATTGGAGTGGCGAGCAAATTCATAATCTCCTTTCGAGTTTGGGAGATTATGCATTAGTTGATTATTATGGATTATGCTTCCGATTTTCAGATTCCGGCGGAGGAATTTGAAAATCGGAATTTCCACAAAATAAAGTTCGTCTAAAGTTCCCCCAAAACCGGAAATTCCATTAATGGCATTTTCCAGTTTTTCGGGAAATCTTTAGAGTTCATTTTGAATTATGAAAGATTGGTGCGGAGATGAATGGGTCGTTTTATTTGGTTAATTTTGCCGGCAATTAATTAACTTTCAATCAAAATGCTTGGCTTGTAAAGATACCCCAATTAGCCGGAGAAATGTGATTAAAACGCGCACGTTGCAGCACAATTTCGTGCAATGAATTCCTGGGCAGTAGCGGATATGGACGAAAATTTGCTTACTGCCGTTTCTTCATATAGCGTTGCAAATTCGGAGTTAAATTGCGTAATTCGTTCAATTAGCGGCTGCTTGAAAAAAAGTTGCAAATGAAATTCACGTTTTTAAAATTAGTACGGCGAAAGATCAAATTTATCTCGCAGATGTTCCGCGGCTCGGAACGGAATGTCGTCGCTAAAAAGCTTGGAAATGGAATTGAAATTCGCGTCAAAAACGTCGTCGCGAATCTTAGCAAAGCGTGAACGGGCGAGCTACTTTGTTTAATCTTGTGAAACTGTAGACCGGAGTGAGCTTTTTCTCGCAGACGTTTTACGCAAAAAGTTAACAGATGCTCGGTAAAACGTTTCCGCGCAAATACGCGATTCGCTTGCCGGATAGAAATTTACTGAGAAATCCCGCTAAACCGGCCACTTGGCCCCTTTCGATTTGTGTAATAAAAACTAGATATTTTTAGTAAACGATCGGTATGCGAAACGAAAGGGATCAAGTTATATATCCGTTAATCGGAATTCGTAAAAGAATTTTTCGAGTAAAATATTTTTTACTCAAAATTAGCATTTAATTCTAATGATTCACTACTTTTTCGCCTAAAAGTGATGGTTCAATGTTTTTAGATAGATTTTATTATTCATCTTAAATTTACAAGCAAATTGGGTTGATGAAATTCCCCATTTCATCTTGAACTACTCGAAAACACAATTGAACATTTCCTCAACGATTTTCCATTCTCAATCACACTTTCATCGAAGTTGTTTAATTCCAGAAATCCGTCTCAAGGTTTCCTGACGAAATTCGTCCGAATCACTGGAACTGTGCCTACAACTCAAGCCATTACGCACGCGGCAAAATTTTTTTTGTTTTTTTTTCCGGTCGCGTAATCTTGTCGAAGTTGAATTGATACGAGATCCCGATGCCCTAGTTTCGCCAGTTTGTCGCGTTACGTCAAAACCTGGACGCTGCTGTGTGCGTTAACAAAAATGCCATCCGGCCAATTTCCATTCGAATAAAAGTCGCGAAAGTCACACGACAATGAGCCGTAAAAAGTTCCATCTCGTTCCGACTGAAAGGAAAATCCGATTTCGTTATCGTGCGAAGAAACACAGGTTTCAATCCGGTTCTCCTTTTTTATCCTGCATTTTTTTTGCTTCGCGCAAATAATTCGTCCGCACGACATTATTTGCGCGATTGAACTGGTCAAGTGCCAAAGGCGAAAAAACGCGGATGGAGATACAATTTCATAATTGTCATTGTTTTAGACGCGACATAAGCCAAATCGCGGAGAATCCATGTAGTTCAAGGCTGTACTGTGATTAATCCTCTATCTGCATTTCCGGATACGGAGCAGCTTCCAAAAAAGTGCTGTAATTGGTTGCGCATTAAGATCGTTAAAAAAAGGGAAAGTTAAGATTAAATTTCGAAAAAATTGTATGTTAAAATACAGGGTGATTAATTTTATTTGCAAAGTTTCAACCATTTTTACCGTCTTTCAATACTTAGTTCTCGCGAAATTAAGTATTGAAATTCAAAATTTTAACTTTTAGTTAAATGAGAACAGCATTTTAAGGAAGTTTTGTTCATACGTAATTCAATTTAGATTTGCAGGTAATAAATTATCTAACCAATAGTTTATGAGTTAGAAGATTGATAGAATGAAAAATGAGAAGAATTTACGTAGAAGATGTGTGCTTGATAAATCATAATAAATGTTAAAGAATATTAAAACATATTTTTCTGACACAGAATAAAGCAAAGTAAATAAATCTGACACAATCGCACTTTAAATTTAAATTAATGATTACATTTGCAATTTTATAAAGAAAAAACACATTTTTAGAAATCTTTAAATTTCATTTCATTTATATTGACCATTACAAAATATTTGACTGATTTCAAGAAAACTCGTGCCAACGAAATCGCCAAAAAATTCTTTATCCTTTCAATAATACAGTATCTTAATGCGAAATGCCCGACGTTATATGTCAAAATTTAATTTACAAAGCGCCATTCGTGCACGAATTTAAGCGCGATTGCTAATGATGTCACGGTGCATTAACCTTGATTAAATCGGTCAAACAAATTAATTACTGTTTGATCAAACTATGTCTAAACAATTTCGAAAATAGTTCCGTCTTCAGCTTCCTGGCTAATTAAAAAAAAGCTTTTCGAAAACAAAGGAAATAGACAATTCTCTTCAGAAAAACTCTAACTAAACCATTTCTATACAAAAAAATCCAAAAGTTGAATTAAAAAAATGAAAGAAAAAAGTCTAATTGAAATTTAAAACTCGGTGCAAAAGTATTGCCCAATTTTCTTCAATATCCGAAACCCATTTCCGGAATTTTGTTTACCAGATAAGCGCAATTATTTGCCGCGCGATTGAATATCAAGTTGGGCAAAGTTTGGCGTGTGTGGCGAACGCGTGACGCAACGACAATGTTGCCCAAGTTGCGTACACTAAGCTCGGTTTGATCCCTTATTTAATCTGGCTACGTAGAAGCCACAAGCAGGCGAATTTTCAGTGTAATCCCGCTTTGCGGAACGCACCGAGTCAGCTTAATAATCTGGTTAGGGCGTAGCCTATCACGCGCCCGACGACAACTGATGCCTTAGGAGACCGACTTTTTTCCAAGCGATGGCGAACCGATCGCTTTCTGTCCCCGCAAACAAGGATTTTCCGGTTTGGCCACTTTCGGCACTGCTGAATGTTTTGCGGAAATTTCGCAAGGCTTAGTAAAATGATACCATTTCCAATTGAAATGGCGTTTATAATGTTTGTTAAATCATGAAATTGTTTGTTGAATAGTATTTATTTTTAAAGAACACAGTCATGTTCATAGTCACATAGTTATTTTTAATGAACATAGTCATATGTTTATATTTCATATTAAGAGAAAGACTAGTGAAAATATTAATTGTGAAAAACAGTCCGAATTAAACTAACTCAATATTCGATTTGAAAGATGGGACAAATTTTTAAGGTAGTTGCCCTATGAAGGGCCGTATATTTAGGGTGCCAAGTAAAAATATGATCATTAATTTAACAATGGTTTTTATTCCTTCATAGTATTAGTTTGATTGTTTCTTGGTACAATAAACATGAATGTCTTATTAATTGAATATGAAAATGAAAAGAGAATTTTGTTGTCAGTTCTTAGTTCTTTGTGTAATTTTGGAATTTTAATGATTTAATGACGTGGTTTGTTTATTTCTGTTCCAGGGAAGAAGTCCAAGATCATACAGTGCGATGGAATGCCAAGTTTAGTTTCGTTTGTAAAATGAATGCGAACGCGTCCACGGGGGTTCTTGATCCTTGTGTCCTAAGGATATCTGTGAGGAAGGTAAGCAGTCATTTACATATCAAACACTGAAACTACAATTGAGACAAATCGGTTCATCAATTCGAATCCACAATTAGCGGCGGAACAATTGCCATCAAAGTCTGACAAAGAAATCGATGTCGCGGTCAAAGCGGACTTTCGTCGACGTAATGAGAATCATAGATTTTTTGCGGCAATTTGCATGCGTTAATGCACGGGGAAATGGAAAAATTAGTCGAGTGAATATTTTAGAAATAAAAGCCAGAGAGAATAATCGACCATTGCGAAATTTCATTCAACGACTGAAAACGCGACACACAAGTCACAGAAGAAGCAACTTTTGTTATGTGAAATAGAACAAGTTGTTCGTTTAGTGCAGGTTTTAATAGAAACAGTTTTATATATATTAATGTTCTCTTTGTCAATTTGCAGGAATTGAAGGGAGGCAGGTCCTTTCAGAAGCTCGGCTTCATAGATCTAAATCTGGCGGAATTCGCGGGCTCTGGTTTTTGTAGGAGAAGGTGTCTCCTGGAAGGTTACGATGCGAGGCATCGACAGGACAATTCCATGTTGAGAGTGGCTATCAAAATGAATATGCTCTCAGGGGACGTTCTTTTTAAAGTGTTAGTAGAACCACCATCAAAACACTATTTCTTCCAATATGAAATCTGCAAAACACGTTTTTAAGATAAAAAAAGATCATCTTCAGTTTTTAGACTCGACAAAAAAATGGTTGTCAAAGTTTGACGTAGATAAAAAATATTTACAAAAGTTATACAGAATAAAAATATTTACAAAAACCTTTGTATTTTTGTAAATATTTTTAATTGAAATAAAAATATTTTATCTGTGGCAGGAAGTGGAATAGCTTAAAAGGTTACATTATTTTGACATTAAAGAATGTGATTAAAGAGGAGACTTCAATTTTCTTCGGATTCAGGAATGCATCTATGTTCATCCTAAATTATTTTCCCCCAAAAATTCAATCATTTTTTAGACTCATACAAAATCGACCAAGTTATATTGATTTGAAAAGATTTAATTTTTGTGATTTATCTAGAATTGAACAATATCGTAGATTGAAATGCGAAATACTGTTATTTACTTTTACATTTTTCATTTCTCATCTTTTTTATTATGAAAAATGGCACAGGATTCATCCTGAGCACCAATTACTTAACATTTTTCATTCGCTTTCATCTCAAATGACTACTCTGACGTAGAGCGGTACAATATCGTTTTGTCAGTGGAGTACTTCTTCGCAGCGGTAATGCGCAAAACGTTGCGTAATGTATCATTCGTGTAATTGTAACAATTATTCCAGACCTTCTCCCTCGCTGAAGCAAACGCAACTGGCTGTTCCTGGTGAGCCGGGTGCACCGGGCGTTACGGAGGACGAAGTCCCAACTTCTGATAGATGTAGCAATCGCGAAGATTACGTTTCCTCCGGCTCCCTGGCCGGAAGCATAGCTAGTGCCAGCAGTGGTTTTGGAAGTCTTCCTAAGAAAAGGCCGGCATTGTTCTCGTCGGGTAAATCTTTTCTCCGAATAAAGTGTCGCAAAAGGACAATGTTATTTTTAATCTGTGTAAATTAGGGTTGTAAAAAATCGTTTTTGAAACAAATTAAATCGATTTATTGATTTAAATGCCAGTTTATTATTTTTATGATTTAAATCTAAATTTTAAATTTCAGTAACTTTAATTTGAAGAGTCGCTCCTAAAAACGAATTTTATTGCTTAAATTGTAAAGAATTGTAAGAAAATTGGCGTTCGAAGTTCTGAAACTACACTATGTAAGTAAAAAGGCGCGAAGATTTGAATATATCGCATACAAAAGTTATGAATGATTTAAACTATATTTTACCTAAAAATGTTTATATTAAAAAGGGAAGAAAAGTTTGATAAAGGGCATTTTATATTCTTTTTTTGTATATCTTTACGCCAACTCAATTAACATAACAGTTTGAGTCACAGGTGGTTTTCTGCAAAAAGTGCATAAAAATAGGTTAGATAATAACAAGCGTCGCTATTAAATCGTTCACCAATGTTACGAAACTGACACACCTATTTGTTTACAGAACTGCTGAGCGGAACGGAGTCGTATGATCCCATGACTCTGAACGAGATCGTTCCGTTGGCTCATCCAGTTGAGACACTAACGGAGGGTCACACCGAATCCGGACATTCACGCAACAGCAGCAATACAAGTCAACTTAGTAAAGGCTCCGGTTATGGTTCCTTAAACTCTCATAGTCAGCACAGTAGGCAAAGCAGTAGTGGCGACAGTGGTCATATTAGGTAAACTACCAAACAACTTTCTCAAAAAAAAAAAAAAAATACGAGAAAACAAAAAAAAAACAAAACAAAAAAACAAAGCAAACAAGAAAAAACAAGAGGTCGTAAGACCCACAAAAGGCTGCAACATTTAAAAGCGTTTGCCAAAGTAACCTTGTAAAAGCGTCAAGACGATAGGAAACGTGTTGACTGAAACGGAAAGGAGTCTCGAGAGACGCGTATTGTTTAAACAAACGTATGTCGAGCAGTTTACTAACATGCGAATGCTACCGGCGACACGCGTCACTGACCTCGCTCGTTCTGGTCCACCTTGTTTTTGGAAGCCACGAACTCTACCTTCTGGTTGCCATCTAGTTGCACTTTATAGCGCCGTTATTCTTGTTCTCTTGGCTTGACCTTTGCTCCGCAACTTGATTCTAACATTGCACGACACGGGCGACATCTTTACTGTGTCTCCTTTTTATGTGCTGCAGCGACTAGTTTCGCGCTTGCGGAATCGCGATTCGCTCCACGTTGATTGTTTGCGTTCACTTTATTTTTGGCACTTTGATTAGAATTGGATCGCTGCATCTGGTCTTGATCGTAGATAGAAGCACTTTGTGAACATTGATGTCTAGAAACCAGATTCCCTGTTTTTTACGTACAGATTATGTAATTATTCATTTCGTTTCTGTTTTATTTCATTTTCTTGCTAACTTGGGAGAGGAAATTGATAAAATCATTGGAAGTGAGGTCATTTATGAAGAATTGTTTGTATCACATGCACGGAAAGTACTCACTTTCTACCCTTGGTACCGGGCGAAAAGTAATTACTTTCTGCCCTTGGGAAGAAACGAACAACTTTCAACCCTGTTCCTTGAGCGGAAGTAGAGAACTTTCCTTGCACTTGATTAAAAAAGTAGTGTGTGTGCTAAGGGATGAAATTACTAACTTTTCACCTTTGGTACACAATATACTATATTATCTCGAGGGATATGTGCATGGCGAAAGGTGAAAGTGCTTTCCTCTGATGAACTCTTTGCTTACGACAAAAGTATTCGGAAATCAACGAAATAAAATCTGTGTAGCTGAGCTGTTTTCTATTTTCTGTTGAGTTTGAAGTTCAAAGTAGGAAAACGGGGTTTTGAACGGTCTTTTGGTCAGTTAACCGTTTTCTAGTATGCTATTGAAGTAAATCAGACCAGTTTTGTACATTTGAAAACTGATCTGGGTTTAATTTGAATTTGTGTGCAATTTTAGAGCTGTCTTGACGATTCAGTTTAAAAGACACGATTTCATTTGAAAAACCTTTAATACTGCTACAAATAATTTAATTGCCAGTATCGTTTAGTTGAATTCCTGATTTTTTTACTTTTTAATCATTACTTTTCCGATTTATTAATAAAGTTTAATTATATATAGTTTTATTTAAAGTTACATTGTTTTCCCTTCGTTTTATTTGATTTTTATTTAAAAATCAATGTCTGTGAAGTTGGTCGGACATCTATTTTATTATATGATCATAATAACACGTTTTATAGAGTTCAATAAAAATGCGCTTAAAGTCTTTAAATTGTTTTACATCGCTCTTGATAACGTAATGGATAAATGTTACACTAATAACGCTAAAATATAACACCGAGATCACTGAGTGAATGTATCATTTACGAGCCTATTTTACCTGTTCATGACACATTACAAAAACAATTACATCTCATGTTGTACAGATGGTTGCACTAAAACTGTATATAATATTATATTATACATTTTCTGTATCTAACATACTTCTCTCTTTGAAAACATACATTTATTGCAATATCGATCTTCTACAACATTGTTTAGTTCCTTCGTAACAAAATGATTATCCGTCTCAAATTAACTTCCATATTTATAAAACCAAGTAAATGCTCTCATATATTATTAGCATTAGACTCTCCAAATAGTGTCTTTCATTTACGACACTATTTACGATTTCTAACAGATAGTCTTCATCATCTTCCAAACCAAATATTGCTAACGAAAATACACATTGCATCACTTCGTGCATTCACATCGCTTCCGCCGTTCAGTTATTTTTCCAACATCCATTACCTCAACTATAAAAAAAATCCACTCACAATTAAAAACTAAGACAAAAAAATAGTTTTCTATCTATTAAATTCAATTATTATATTGAATTTAATAGATAGAACATATCTTGAAAGTATATTGGTGACATACCATTACAGAAAACATACTCTGGAAATCTATTGCCAATACACCTTTCTTTTTACCATATCATTAAAACTGCTAACTTCACACCTTCCTATACTTCCATTTACAACAAACAAAACCTTCTTCCCTAGTGAAAAAAATGTCCAGATTTTCCCGAAACTTTTCTCCGCATTTTCTCCAGTTTTCTATGATTTTTCTCCGATTTTCTCCACTAGATGGTTTACTTTCGTCCGGAATTTGAATATTTCCGGAATATACAATTTTTTACTGAAATTTCTCAGCTATTTCTTTGTTATTTTTCCCATATTTCTCCAATACAATTATGTTGGTAAAATTTCTCCAATACTTCCTCGTAATTTTAGAGATATTGTGGAGAAATGTCGGCAAAATTACAGACTTATTTTCACTAATATGAAACACGGATTTTTTTTCGAACTGTAAACAAATTTACAGAGAAAACCAGTAAAAACTGGTGAAAGCCGGAGAAACATGGAGAAACCTGGCGAAATTTCGAAAAAATCCGGAAAAAATTTCTACTAAGGTTCCTCACTTCTCATTGGCCAATCTAAAAGTAGCAAAACTAATGAAACTAACAAAACTAAGAAAACCAGCAAAACTAAGAACTCTAACAAAACTGGTGAAACCCGGAGAAATTTCGGAAAAATTCGGAGACAAATTTCTACTACGGTACCTCACTCTGGCCAATCTTACACCGTAACTGTAAGAATCCCACCCCACTCTAAACACCAACTCTTCACACCGAATGATCTTCACCCCGATTAAAAAACGAAAAACTTCACGGACATTCCCGTCCCTTCCACGACCGTAGCGCCACCTAGTGCATGGCTGACACTGTAAACCAATCTACGTGTTGTGTTTGGATATTTATAGGTCGCCCTCGTGGCCGGTCTGGGCTCCACGACTGCCGAGTCTGTCGCAAAACCCGACCGCGAACCCGCCCCCTCCCCCGTCCACCCCGACCCGCCGCCCGCCCTCCCCCCTGAGCGCTCTCGCCTCGCGCGACCGGTTCTGGGCCGGCACCCAGCCGAACGGTCTGCAGCAGCACCCCGACGCCAGCGCCACCCCGGACAACAACAACCTCATCGCCAAGCGGAACAACAACAACAAATGCCCCGCGGACCTGACGACGGTCAAGAGCAACGGCGCCCTCTTCCGGAAGCCCGCGGCGAAGTCGACGAGGGTCGACAAGCGGATTGGCCAGCCGAGCTGGCGCGGCTTCTCCAAAACCTGCGACTGTATCGAGAAGGGCGCCAACGTGAGCCCGGTGCTCCGATTGGTCGACCAGGCGAGAGCGGTCTCCTCCCCCGATCCCCTCCACCACATGATCCCCGACGTCAACCCCCGAGCCTCGGTTCCGTCCGCGACGACCACTCAGACCCTCAGGTAGGTCCACGAAGGATCCGGGGAGGTAACCAGTGGAGGGAAACGTACTGGGACCACAGTTTGGGAGTTCAGGATTGAAGAAAATAATTGGGATTTGAGATCAACGCGCCACAAAATGGTCTGAATTGGAAATGTAGACCTATTTTTGCAGTTATTTTATATGAGCTGACGGGTATGGGGATTTTGTTTTGGTGACCAAAAGGCAAGAATTCTGGATAAACCCAGTATAAGACACATCGTTGATAAGAAATCAAAAGGAAGATCAAATTGAACGTGGGGAGTTATTTTATTTCTAGTCAGTTTTAATGGTGATTCCTGTCAATAAGCAATCCGAGTTGGAATTGGGCATGGGATCTATACTCAGAGGTGGTTTTAGTAGAAACTACGGTACATGGAACATATAATTAGAAAGAAGTGACATCAATAGTGGAAATTTTGATTAGTTTTGCAAAATAATCGTTTATAACTATGAAGTTACAAAATCATCACGTATAGGTCAGTAAAATGTAACTCATAGAGAGCAAAAATTGCAACGTTTCGTTTGCATTTATGTGCGTTTAAGAGAGTTATACAAGATTCAATAAATATCAAAATCAATTTCTGTCTGTACTCTAACCTATATTAAGCGGTATAGCACTTTCGTTTTTAGGCTTGCAAACCTAACGGAAAAGTTACGTGGGGACTGTAAAAGGTTACTTTAATTGTAATGTAGTTACTGTGAAAAATGAAAAATACGGTTTAAAACAGTGAAAATAGTTCCGATCCAGATGGCGTGGCGATCGATGTCAAATTCCGGGGGAGTAGTGGTGTTAAGATGGTTCTGACTGATTTGGAAGTTAACCAGAGAAGATCATGGAGATGTGGTAATGAGATACTGAGGATAGGTCTATGATTCTGTGGGAGATTGCTTCTTGTTAGAGGAATTTTTATTCACACGTTCACAAATACTGGTTCAATGAGAAAATGACAAATCTTTGACTAGTACTTCATGCGGAGACACCAATAACAATTGGTTCCCAGTACGTTTCCCTTTCCTGGGGAAAGGGTAGGAGAGAGATGATGGAGTATGGAGAGGTGTCAGGGCGAGCTTGCAGAGGGCGCTTTTTGGAACCGAAGACGGGAAAAGGGCGAGCTAACTGGCTGCAACCAGTTGTGGACCACTTGGTGCATGCAGAGGCTTTCTAAGTTTACGCAAGATTTGGTTTAGGGCATGTTAGATGGTGTCCAAATTTTTTGCTGTGGAGTCTGATGTACTGAGTTTGATGATTGACTGGTTAAGTTTATCTGAAATTGTGAGAGTGCATCACGCTTTTTCATTTCAGCGTTTGTGCTGTGAATTGGGGATTTTAGCATTACCTTCTATTTCATTTTGGACATTTCAATCCTTTCGAGAACTGGGTTTAGTTGCAGATTAAAACCAGTACTAGTGGGTTTCATTCGGTCATTAAGCTTTAACGCATATTCGCTTTCGAGGCTTTTACGATAGTTTCGCAAATTAATACATACTTTCCAGAAGATTATATTAAGTAATGATTAAGCTGTTAGCAGTTCAGTCAAAATAAGATCTCTAAAATAAGATCTCTCATCCTTATAACCATTCAAACTACATTTCAAAAATGCCTCAATTTATTTCACTGAGACATTCGAAAATCCAAACGCAAAATGACTGTCTTAACTCTCTCCCAACTTGTTGACCTGCATGCAAATTTCCACCTCAAGCTCACTCTCTCGAAAACTCTCTCTCTCTCTCTCTCTCTTTGGTTATCTCCGCAACCTTCTCTGTCGCCGCCTGAAATTCTCGCGCCACGGAACCATCCAATCGCAAATTACAAAGACGCGCAAATCAGCCGACGAAATTGCGATTGGTTTTCCGAGCGAGACTACTCGTCTAGCTTTTGATATTGCAGCTTTTGTGCTTTTTGCCAGCTAGAAGTTTGCTTTGCACGTCTCCTGCGTTCTAATGACAATCGCGAAATTATTAGTGTAATTTCGCGGCAGATAAAGACGCGTTTGAAAAATGGCTGAAATAGGAAGTTTTTACCAAGGGCGCAAAGTAAGTTTTTTCGTCCGAAATTAACTTTTTGAGTTGACTTACCTCGTTTAGATTGATTTAAATAAAATTAATTTATTTTTTTATATTTAAGATTTTATAATAAATATTTTGATATTTTCATTTATATAAAAAGGTTTTAGTATGATTTGGACTCTTCGTTTCAAAAAGATTTATAACGACATATTTTTTCAACGTAAATTCATCTTTATTATTAAATTCATCATATCATTTTTATTATTAAAACTTCATCTAACATACAGATAAAAGTTTATCATACTTTTACACTGCACTGGGAAGAAAAAATCATTCAAAATGGAAAAACGTTACTACCTTTTTCCAAACTATATTTTAGAGAACATAGTTTATTTAGGATATAGAACCTGTATAGAGAAATCGTGAACCCCGATCTTGAGTAAGTACGATTCTGGATTTGAATGCGTTGAAAAAAATTTTTAAGTCCGGTTACAAAGTATTTTATAAGCGGTAGTTCTGCTATCAGCTTTAAAACTAAAATTTCAAGGTTGCATAAATGTATGCAAGTTGCAGTTATCGTTAAACAAACGAACGTCAATCTTTCAGATCTGTTAGGCAACTAAAAACGCTCATTGTCTAATACTATACAGTGCAATATTCACTCAAATTGAAATCGCCCACATTACATTCAATAATAAATAAGGTACAGCAAAGTGCAGTTTTTAAATCTATTTTCAGTGTTGATCTTTACGAAAATAGACACGTGAACTTTTCACTTCTACACTGTAGACATATATCTACTAATGTAGACATATATCTACACAAACCACTAGTTGAGAAATAGAGCTTTCTTCATTGCCTTGAAAATAAGTGTCACCACTAAAATCAGGACTGGAGAAAGTCGTGATTTTTTTAAAATTTAAATCGGCTGTTTAAAAAAAGTACTTTATTTATGTTTTTGTATAAAAATGTACAATTTAAATATGAAATGTTTTATATTATATTTATTTTTATTTTATTGATGTTATTAATTATTTTATTTCTATTTTTATTTTTATTAGATAAGCTTAACAAAACATCGCATAGTCAGTTTATTCATTTTCCAGACGTATAAATACGAGCCAATTTATTTGAAAATTAATTTTGTTCGTGTACTCCACGTTTATGAAATACATGTCGATTTTTCTGTAATAAAAAACAATGATAAAAACGAGAAAACTAAACGTTTGTATAGAAAATTAATTGTTCTAATAAACCAAATAAAAAAGCGAACTATTTATTTCGATGATTAATTTTCAAAATTATTTGATTTTAGCCATGATTTAAATCAAGCAATTTTAATTATACCAACTCTGACTAAAATACATTGAAAAATTCACGGCTTTCACAAATGAGATTGTGTACACTGAAACCATTGATGGGTAAACATTCTATTTCGTATATTAAATAGAAAATACAAATATTTCCAGATACTATTTTGACGTTATGCGACGAATATTTTTAGTTTTTTAATCATTTAATGAAAGGGAGAAAATATAAAATTTTGTATCGCTTACATTGCACTTTAAGAATGTGCAGCGAGTGATTATCATCGAATAAATAATTTGAAGAAACATTTTTTAATTATTTGACAAACTGTTTGTAAAAATTAATTGAAATATATCTTTTGTATATAGTTTTTCAAATAACTATTTTTAATGTTTCTAGAATAAATACTATTTTCAACACTATTTAGTGCAATTATAATTTCAAAATATTATTTGAAATATACATTTACAAGTGTAAACTATTAAAATAATTATTTTGAATACAAAATTAGAAAATAGTATCCTAAACTGCAAGAAACTAATTTCAACGTGTCCACTTTTTCACTGCCTTCATCGCACTCAAATGAACAATTTTTACAATCAATCTAACATCGATTTCCATGCAGAACCAGCTCGCAAAACAGACCCATTTGTGACCGTCGAGCGATCCGCCTGACGCTAATTATATCCCATTATTTGCAACGCTCCATTTTTTCCGCATTCGGATCAATTTCTTGAGGCGAAAGTCGCATGTCGCCCGCCGATTACGACTGCATGCAACCGAATTTAGTTTCGTTAAGAATATCGCGGCGATCTCGCGTTTGCCTCATTTCGCACGCGGCGACAAATTAAAAAAAAAAAAAAAAAAAAAAAAAAACCCCCCTTAAGAAGAAAAATGGTAGGTGCCATTTTTCTTCTCTCCATTTTCAATTCTACAAAGTTACCGCGAAACCGCAAAAAAACGTCAATATTTGCGGATCCCTTTTGTTTGCGGAACTGTTACGCGCATTTTTTTCGCATTTTCCCCAGCGAAAACGACCGCATCGTTGACGAGACATTGTCTGTGTGAGTGTGTGTGATTTCCTTTCCTCATCCCGAATTCGCGCATTCCGCATCCGTTCTCCATAAATCCCAGCAATGTTGCAGCGAAAGAAGGAAAAAAAAGTCGAAACGTGACGCAAAAGTATTTATTCACTTGAGTGTCTTTAATGCAAAGAATAATGCATGAAAACACGCGAGAGAAAGGGAAAGGTATGATGGTAGAGAAGAAAGGAGCGTGGAAGGAAAAAAGAGGACAATGTTGTCAGAGAAAAATGCGATTCCACTTTGAAAAGGCGCGCCTTCCTTTCTCGTTGGCAAAAGTGCTTTGACGGGAAAATGATTCGCAAGAAGGTTCCAAAATGATTGGTCGTCGGAAAGTGTGTTGGGAGAATTTGTTCGAGTTCAAAATTCCGAGTGGCTGGAAAAATTGGCCTCACTTTTGCTCAAACCTTCCAAAAACCATTTTTTCAATCTCAAAAAATTTGCTTTTGCCATTTGACCTCGAACGAAATTGTACCAAATTGGCTTACTAGGCTGGACATTGGTCATTTTAAGGAAACTGGCAATGCGAAAATTCGCAAATCCTGCATATTATTTTCCATAACTTTTTTTGACAATTTTTATCAAAAATCCGACAATACAATTCGTACTCCTATCAGTTACCAGAAGCAATTCGAAAATCGAATTGTTTATAACATTCTATAAATAATAAGTAAATAATTTTGCTCGCCAGTCCCCTTAATTTTGCTTGATGAATACCGTAAAACTGTGAAAATGCTTGCGCTATGTCTTTGCGCGCCATCTGCTGTAAAAAAGTAGAAATAAAAAAGACAAGTTTTTCCCAAGTTTTTGACACATTTTCCGCGAGCGAATTTCGCCTGGCTTAACAATAACGGCTTTAGTTAGGACGCTTGTGAAAATCATTGCAGGGGCATTGGCGGCGGTCACCGGAAGTTACTGGACGGCACGGGGGTCAAGTTGGCCACGGTTGCCACCAGCCCAGACTCCGAGGAGTCCTCGTTAGGAGCGTCGGACGTTGCCTTCGCGACTAATCAGCACCGAAACAGCATTACCCCATCGTCAGTCCACGCTTCATTCAAACATTTAGACCCCCAGCCTGCAAAAATATTGAATAGAAATGAATAGAAAACAAAAGAACTGAGAATAAAGAAACGAATTCTTTTTTGGAAAGATTCGACACTCGTAATAACATTCTCAATTCTCGTCAATTCTTTTCTATTCTGATTAAAATATGACGGAATTTGCGAGGAATTGGAATTCTTCATAAAGAATTCATTTTGGTTTCAACTCCTGAAATGACATTCAGAAAAAAATTTTTATTCTTTTCTACTTTTTTCACTTTTATGTGTGGAAATTTGCAGGTTATGTCTTACAGCACCAGTTTTGAGAATTAGGCCTGAGAAATTAATTTTGTATTCTTAACGAAGAATTCAGATTCAACATTGAAAACTCAAAAGAATTCAAATTTTCCAGTTCTTTTCTATTCAATATGTTTTGCATGGCAGCGTTCCCCCGAAAGATCCATTTTTGCCACGTGATGGCGCTGTGGTGAAATTGTCAAAAATTGAAAAAACCTAGTAAAAAGAAACATATATTGACAACATATTTCCAATAAATGTTTTCCTTATACATATATTGGAAAATGTTGAAAGAATATATTTTCACTATATCTACAATACTGTCAATATATTAAAAACATATTATCCTCAATATTGTTCTTTTTACCAGGGAAAAAAAGCGTCAACTATTAATTTAATCTAGATAACTCAATGAGAACAAATCCAAGATCCAAGAAATATCTGTAAAGCCATTTTGCAGAAGAGAAACAATGGATTTTTCGTCCGTACTACAGCATCCCGTAGAATTAGCATTTGATAGCTTTTATAGAACTTGCTGAGTATAAATACGTTTTCCGTTTGAATCACTGTATTTTTCTGTTGCTTACACGCTGGTTAATGCATGTTGAACTACTGTTTTGTTCTAGCGGTTAGAGAACTTGCACGTTTTTTTTTGGTCGGCGTTAATTTGATTTTGAAGTGTTCAAAGACTTTGATTTTGAAAAACCACACTAAGTGATTAGTACGGCACCTTCAAAGAATGAATTGGAGATTTCTCTAGTAGTAGTGGTGTGTGAGAAAAACTGTAAAGATGATAGATCCAGGCACAGAAATGTTTTCAAGGATAAATACGTTTGGTAAAATTCGTAACTTTTCTTGTTGCTAAAAATGTTGTAATTCTATCTGCGAAATAGAAGGACGAGTTTAAGGTTCTGCAAACAAATCTCAAATCATTCCTTTGAATTTTAATAATGCTTAAGGACATATTGGTTGGTTAAAAGGGTGGAGTTGAATTTCTTGCAATTTTATAGGAATCCATCGGGAGGGTCTGGTTTGAGTGAAACTGGATCACTGGACAGGGCGAAAGCGGCACTGGAACGCAGAAAAAAGGCTGAAGATGGCGCTGGGAATTCGATCGTATGCAGGGTGGAAGTCACCAGGCCGAATCCAGACTCGCTTATAGACGAGCTTCTAAAGGCAACGAATTTGGAGCAACCGGACCTTGAAAGCTCAGAAAGTATGCCAATAATCTTTGATAATAGTCGTTTTAATGTTTTAATGTCGAGCAAATGATATTGGAGGAGTCAGGCGACTTTGATCAATTTTGGAAAGGGAATAATGCGATGACTTGGAAGTTAGCGCATAAAATACAAGTTTTGTATAATGGAAATATGATTTTCCTTGGGCAATTAAGAAAGTTATTTGGAGTACTTTATATTGGAGGCAAATTTGAGGGTCGGTTGAAATAAAAACTGTTTAAGGATAATTAAATTAAGTGGATAATAACGTTGAGGGAAATATGAAAAAAATTAGGAGATTTATTAATGCAGTATTCTAGTGAATTGGAACAAAGTTGGTAAACATTATTTTCGGGTAAATTCTATTGTCTAAGTGTGAACGAATGATCAAAATATAAGAAGGCAAATAAATTATTAGGAGATATTTATTATAAAACAGTATGTATTATTATTTTCCTATTGTTTGCGTTTTTCATTTCTCCAAAGAAATAAATTAACTTCTATTTCCGTTTTTATTGGGGGGGGGTTTCTTTTTTTATCTATGTAGATTTCATTCTATTTCTGTTAGTCATAAAGGAAACATTTCATTCTTCTCCAAGGAAATGTCCTTCCATTTCTATTTTTCGGGAACAAAATTTCTTGTTTATTTTTGTCCACTTCCATTTTCCGAGAAGGAATTCTCCCAAAATGTGAAAAATCCTTTTTTATACAACCAAATTTCCTTCCATTTCCATTTTTTAAGAACCAAATTTCATTTTCCCCAAAGAAGTCAATTTCCTTCCATGGCCGTTTTTCTGAAAAGAAATTTCTTGTTTCTCCAAGGAAATTCCTTACAATACGGAATCGGATTTAATTTTTACCATGCCATAAATACAAATACACTCAGAAAAATAATGTATTAGTTCCAAATGAATTTACTTTACCATAATAATTTATTTGAAATGGTACCAAAATAATGATTTAATTGGGATAAATCTATATTTACACTAAATAACTATACAGGCTGTCCCAAAAGTTTGGAAATGTACTAATCTACTTTCTTAAACCAAATAAGGATTTATTCGTTCCAAAGAAATCTTCATTTAGCGCACCTAAATTTTTGCAAATAAATACATTTATTTGAGACAACTAAATTATTTTTCTGGCTATAGATTACACATCCAATAAAAACCCAACCAAATTCTTTCCTCAAACTTTCTTCAAACCAATTATTTCTATCCAAAAACCAATCGTTTGGCTAACGAAACTAACAAAACTAAAAAAGTCCAACTAAATTCTTTCTTCGAACTTTCTTCAAACCAATTATTTCCATCCAAAAACCAATTTCTGGACTAACAATACTAACAAAACTAAAAAAGCCCAACTAAATTCTTTCTTTGAACTTTCTTCAAACCAATTATTTCCAAAAACCAATTTTCCTCTGCCAAAAAACGACAAGATTAACGTCATTAAACCGATCTTTCAGCGACGGGACTGCAACTGTTTATCGCGAAGGATGGCACGACGGCCCTGGGTAGTCACGAGGTCAAAAGCCAGATGCCCGCGGGCGTGTTCAAACAGGTGGTCATGGAGGAAAACAGATAACACAAAGTGTCGGCTACGTTCAGGAAGCATCACTCGCGACCCAGCAGCTCGACCTTCTCCCTCGCACTGGTGCCGGAGCTCGTCTACGAAGCGCACGACGACCCCGACAAGTTCAAGAAGAACCTGTCCAACTGAGCCGACGCCAGCGCCCCCGCATTCCTAGTTCACGCGGACTGATGGCGCCACCTCGCGGCCGCCAGCGGAACCAATCCAAGTGGCGCCTCTCCCCCTCTCTCCCTCTCTCCCCGAGCGACGCTTCATTTCCAGATAGCATTCAAAGACAGCGCGACTGAGCCAACCGAAAGTAAACGCGAGCAATCCCTTTTTACCGATTTTTTACCCACTTTTTGCCTCGGTTTTATAACACCCTTCTTTGACGACATCTTATTGGTCAATAACACGTTCCCCTATTCCATTGGGCAAATGGTTTTACCATTTTATTTCTACTGTATTATATAGCTGAGTGTATATATACGACTTGATTTGTTCGTTGACTTTTCGACTCGTAGAACCTATGAGTTGTATTCTCGTTTCCATTTTCGACGTGATTGCGAACCAAAGACTAAGAGTACTGCCCAGACAAATTTCTTCCGCAAAGCACCGGTTGCGCTCAAAATTGGTATCTTCCAGGTGGCGCTCGCGCATCTTCGATTGTCTTCGTGGCTCAGTTGCGACGATAAGTTTATTTTCTTCCGAGACGAAAATCGTGGCACAAAAATGGGAAAGGGGAGAGGGTATCTCGATTGGGACGGTGTGAATGGGACGGAGGAGCAGTGTTTCTGGATCGAAGGAGCGTTAGTCAATAAGTAGTTGAAGAGAATTTTACGCTGTTACATAGAAGAAGCGAAACTAGCGGTAAAGGTTTAACGAATCAATGTTATCTATCAGGGCCATACGATTGGTTAATCATACGTCGACTGGGGCGATAGCGATCGCTCATCGGGACGATCGTGCGAGTGACCGATTGATCGACCGATTGGTCCAATCGGTTCATTTTTCGAGGATTTGGGTGTAGGTGTAAATACAGATTGGTTGACTATCTTGAAAGTAAATTAATGACGAATCAGTCGAATCATCAATAAGTATTATTACATTAAGGGGAAGCGGAGGTGGAAATTCACGGTCAGAAAGAATCTGAAACGATGCAGATTTGAATGAATTTGATGACGAAAACCAAGTTTTTACCCGCACTGTTTTTCAGAAAAAAACAACGAACAAATATTGTTTGGGTATTTTCAATGGAAGCGATTATCTTCCTTCAATTTTGAATTTTAGAAAATAAAAATAGGTCAAATAAATCTCCTTCATATTTTTTATTCAAATTCGGTATATCAACTATACAATACTATCGATTTTCTACAAAATAATGAAGCATTTGGCCAAAAATTCTGATTGTTTGAAATCAGTATTTTTGGCAGATTGAAATGATCAATCTGCCACTCCTCCGATCGACAGTTAACTGACGAGTCGAAAGCGCCGATTAACCGATGATAGTTAGGAATCATTGTATAAAGGTCAACTATTCGAAGATCGAGAGTAAATATTTATTGAGGGTTTGGATTAATCGCCGATTCGGGTCGACGAAAATTTGCCCGCTCGGTAGATTAATCCGTATTTCCGTTGACGCTGCGAATGCACCAACTTTGTAAACGCGTTTTCCGTTTCGTTCTATTTCGCGATCACCGATTTTCACGTCGAGTTCGATATCGAGCGCCGAGAAACAAAGAGACAGAATCGCGTTTGCCAATTGTCCTTCCCCCAATCTCCCTTGTTTAATTAGTTGTGAATTAAGGTAGATACAGCGTCGTGCATTTGTCCAGTTCATTTCGATTGTGCGCAGGCAAGTTAGTTTTGTACGGATCATTTTTGATACGAGTTTGCATTTAACGACAATTCGACGACGAAGACTTTCGCTATTTAATTCATTTAATCCATTCATCGCGAATCAAATTGTATTTAACAAAGGTATTATTGTACAGTAATTTAATTGTAATATAGCTATTGCGTATTGAGGAGGGGTGGTCGTTTTGTTTGGTATATTTATGAAACAACGATTCATTTCGAGGTCTTTGTTCAGTTGCGGTTAATTAGACTGCGGATTATATGCAAATGCAAATGGTAATTAAAGGAAGTGTTTTGTTTAAGCTATTGTAGAAGTTTGTTGGTGTTATTTTCGTTAGAAATAATTTTTTTTAAATTGCATATTTTTTGCTTATTTGTGCATATTTTTTGGAAAATTGCACATTTTTTATATTTGTGTATATTTTTTTTTTGAAAAAATACACATTTTTTGCATATTTGGGTATATTTCGTAGAAAATTGCTTAATTTTAAGAAAAATTACATATTTTCTGGAAATCTGCACATTTTTGCATATTTGTGCATATTTTTTTTGTAAATTACACAATTTTACCCTACTTATACATATTTTATAAAAAATTGCATGTTTTTTGGAAAATTACATATTTTTTGGAAAATTACATTTTTTGGAAAATTGCATAATTTTTTAGAAAAGTAAATATTTTTTGGAAAATGACATATTTTTTGAAAAATTGCATATTTTTGGGAAATACATATTTTTTGAAAAATTTCTTTTTTAATCTGAATTTTTTTTTGTTTTTGATAAATTGCACATTTTTTGGATATTTTTGCATATTTTTTTTTGAAATTTACACATTTTTTACATATTTGTGCACATTATTTGGAAAATTTCATTTTTTCAGAAAATTAAATTTTATTTGAAGAATTGCATATTTTCTTACACATTTCTGCATGTTTTTTTGAAAATATGCAGAAATGTGTTTCACATTTTCTTGCATAATTGTGCACATTATTTTTTCAAAAAATTTTACATTTTTTGCATATTTGTGCATATTTTGTTGAAAATTTCATATTTTTTGGAAAATTGCTCATTTTTTGCAGAATTATGCCTATTTTTTGCAATATTTCAGAAAAAACATTGCATCCTTTCGTATGTAATTAGAATGGACTTTTTCAACTAAAAAAGACAATTTCAATGAAATCTGAACTTCTTTCTGCTTAAATTTATGCCACTTATGAAAACGCTAATTATATTTTTCCTCATTCCACATTTTTGCCCATTTATAATACAATTTTTCATAAAAATGTGCACATTTTAATATCTCATCAGAAAAACCTTTCCCCAACCAAAAAATAACCTTTCAACAAAATCCGAACTTCTTCAAATTAAAAAAGGCGCATATTATCCGCAGTCTCTTCATCAGGATTGTCTCCTTCTCTGTTTTTTGCTTTCTCGCAAAGCCGAGTTTCCATCCAGGAATTCCGAATAAGAGCATTTTTCGGTTTCGTCGCCGTTGGTGCAGCCAGCAGGAAAACCAATAGCAATTTGTAAATATCTCTAGCGTAGCCACTGTTATGTAGAAAACAAAAAACAAAATGTCTGGTATTACGTAAGGCAACCAAGAAAAGGCAAAAGCTTCTTGGTCCTTGGTGAAACACAACTGAAAACTAAGGAGACTAAAATTATTGTCACGCAAGAATAACGGAAAGACCAAACTTTATCGCTGTGCTGGTACGTGTGATGTTTCAGATTTAACGACAAAATTAAACGAGATAAATTCAAAGGAGAAGAAAACAAATACAAACAAGGTTGTGCGTTTGTGTGTTTGTGAAACAAGTGCGATTTGCGAGAAAAAGTCGCTCGCGTTTGCGTCGTAAAGAGTCGAAAAAAGCGACAACTTTTTTCGTCGCAACGGCGAGCGTGTTGAAAATTATTTTTTCAATAAATTATCGAGACAGTGTCCGCCGACAATCGCCGACAAATTGTTCGCGATTTCGTCGGGACTGTTGATTTATTTAAGAAACGAAAGGCGAACAGGAGCATGAAATGATTCCTCTCTCTTTTGTATGTTATATATTAATATATATATATATATATAGAAGGAACAAGTACCGAGACTCAAGATTCCGTTCGGTTTCTTTGACTTCGTTCGTTTTTTCATTTAGAGTAAGTCATTTTTTATTGCGATCCGCGGCGAAATTGCGTCGATCAGATAGGAGCGATTTTCGAGGGTGAAAAAAAACGAGGCGTTAAAGCTCGACGCGCTTTCGTCGCGTGGAAGAACTGTCTTTTGTAAAAGAATTAGCACAAAAGACGTTTTCGGATATTAACGTTGTGATATTTTACAATACAGTAGAAATATCAGATATCATTTGTATTGGCGGATGTATTTCCCTGTAAAATGAAAGTTGGACGATTTTCTTTCATAAAACGACTTTTTTTCCTTTTGTCTTATGTGAAAAGAAAATAAAAAGAATGCGAACTTCCATGTGCTGATAATAATAACACCTTGAAAATCATAATGCGTGTTATCTTTTTGCCTCCGAGAACATTTCGCTTTTTAGGGTCTTTATTTTTACTGTTTTTTGCGTTTCTGTTTTTAGTTCATCGCGAGTCTTCCGGATAAAAAAACGATGATACTTTGCGTGATGGTTTATAATAAATTTCGTTGACTTTTGCCGCTGAGAAAATATCTTAACTGCGCAGGCCGAAAAATGGTTTTTGCCTCGCAAACAATTTTTTCGGTAACAAAAAACTTATGCAAATCATTTCGGCGGATTTCGAAGTAATGTCCCATAATTTCGAATGAAATTGCGACTAAACGAAGGACGTATCCTGCGACCTTTTACACGTGAGAAAGACACGCCGACTATGCGAAGGTCGACTAATTCGAACGAAGTCCTACGAAATAAGCTATCTATGTTCTATTGTTACAAAACTGAGAAATTTTTTTGTTCTAAATAAATTAACATTTTTGAAGATATCTTTCAGAAATAAGAAATACCTTAACGAGTTTAAAATAATTTTGATTAACAATGCTAAAATATTTCATGAAAATTAATAGAAATGAACTGAGAATGAAAACATGAATTTGTGAAAAGATTTCGAATTCATTTTTTCCCTACACGGAGAAAAATATACTTTGGCAAAGTAGTTTAACTGAATTCGAAACCTTTAAAAATGAATTAAGTCGAAATTAAGTCAAAAATCCAATTCTTTTCTATTAATGAAAAATGTTTTTGCTGGAAAGTCTTCAACAAATTACCCTTCCAATTTAAAATAAATCATGGCTACAATTAATGTATCAAAGACACTTTTGCTTCCAATCCAAAACCTGTACATCTTCCCTGGTGAAAGCAGAAATATATTGGCCATAAAGGAAACATATTCCCAATATATTTTTTATTTAAAAAATATATTCCCAATGTATTCCCAATACATTCCCAATATATTTCCAATACATTTCTAATATATTCGCAATACCTTCACAATATATTCTCAATATATTCCCAATTTTGCAATATATTCGGAATATATTAGAATTACAATATATAGAAATTTTTTATATTGTAATTTCTCATTAAAGACAAATTTATTGGGAATATTTGTATAATTGCTGAAATATATTAGGAATATATTGGGAATACATTGACGATTCTCACATTAAACTTTTCGAGCTGCAAAGCATTCGGTTCGTCTAACGACTTTGAACCCACCGATTTATTATTTAGACAGAACCCGACACTATAATTTATCCATCGTGTATCTGCCTGTTGCGTCAATGACATTGGAAAGTTCGTAAGAACACAAAACGCTCGCGCGTCCGAATTTTACATTGTCCTTCACTTTTCGAATAACGCGCGCCGCTCTACGATCTTTCACATCGCGAATCTATATATATGATAATGACATCCCGACCGGACTAAGCGCGAGAAAAAACGCACGCTCACCGACGACGTTTTTTAACGTTCAATTTCCGTCGCGGCACTTTTTAGCCGGCCCAAAAAATGGCGCGAAAAAATTCGCGCCTCAATCAACATTCCCGCGGCAACACTGGATAATTAAGGTGATTTCCAAAGCACAGAGCAAGTTTGTATTGGCGTTTTGGCGCGAAAAGTGATGTTTTGTTATTTAAAAAGAAATTAGAAATGGGATGATGATTTATTGACCACTGCCACATTCTGTATCAATTACCAGTTTTTAACTAAATGTTTATCATTTTTTAAATAAAAAAATTTTAAATAATAAAAAATAAAAATTAAATTGTATTATATATAAGATGATATAATACAACTTACATTTATATTGAAAGGATTTATTTTAAACTGAACAGGTAGTAGTTTTATATTAAAACTCTTCCATTTATTATGAAAGGATCTTGTTTTACCGATATATTGAGCGGAAAAACGTTTCATTATGAAACGATTCCTTTCATGATGAAAAGATTGTTTTAAGAGTGAACACAGAATGTCGCTATGGTCAGTAAATCATCATCCGATTCCTAATTGCTCTTTTATTAACAAATCGTCACTTTTCGCGCCAAGCCGCCAATTCAAACTTGCTCTGGGCTTTGGACCTGGCCTTAACTGCAAAATACGTAGGTAGTTTGAGTTCATCTTGGAGAACGTTGAGTAACGTCGACGGTTTGCGAAATATGTCATTTCGGTAGGTTAATATATTTCGCGAAGTTTCGAAGTTTCGCGAACGCGAAACTTCGGGGTCGAAAATGGAATTTGTGGGACGAAAAGCGGAAAAGTACTTTCACCGGCGCGGAAAACAAGCGACGGGCGTCGCGATTACTATGACGCAACATCCGGTCCGTACACTTACGATATCTGTTACATTATCTCGTTTTACTCTGTCACTTTCACGATGAGAATCTCCGGCGTCGATTTCGCGGTTCTGTATCGCGAGATAGTTCACTTTTTATATTACATCTTACAGTGCGACAGGTGAATTGGGATCATTTATGTTAGTTTTGCGTGATTTGAAAACTTGCGATGAAAAAAATGAGAGAATTTGGAAAATTTTTAACTCAACGGTAGAAATAATTGAAAAAAATAAAAAGTGAAAGAAATAAGGAAGGATAAGAAATTTTGGATAACTTTTTATTTCTGTTTAGAGATTTTTGTAACCATTTATTTCTTTTGTATTTCTAAAATTAAGTTATTCTTGAAATGTTTAAAAGTTGGCAATTGCTACTAAGTGAAATATGTAGTTAATATTTAATGTCACATAAGAAATTAGAAAATATTTTTCTAGTTTAAATCAGAAAATATATTGTATATATTTTGTATATATTTAAATATTTAGTAAATATTGTTTCACACTGAATATTCAAATACTTTCTAAATATAAGAAACAATTTTTTTAATGTACAAAACATTTACTAAACATTATGCGCTATTATAGCGATGGCCCTAACATTAATTCAAATGACTTGTCGTTCCCTAACTTATCTATAAAAACGTCTTACTTTGCTGGGCAAGCCAATTTATACATTTTAAGTACTCTGACATAACTTCAAATTTCAGTATACCATTGTATCCCATTATTCTACTAACTTTAAGCTTTTAGAAATTGCCACACAAAATTTCCATTGTTTAAAAGTATCCCATTGTTTAAAACAATTTCGATTGTTTATGCCGATGTAAAAACGATTTGTTTTATGCAAAAATCTGTACCAATAAAACTGAATGAATTATCCAATAAATCACGCGATTTTCCAATTAATAATCCAGCGCGACCAGTTGCAAAATGCCAATCAACCAGTAGCCTCTTCCTTCTAGAAAAAATGCCCCTCGTTTGCATTGCGGCCGAGAAATGTGTAACTCGACGGCTTATTAAAACCGTAAATAAATGAGACATTTATCGAGTTGCCACACCGCGGTGATTGTCCTAATGACATTTTGCGAGCGGACAAAAGCCGAGCCGGTGATTGAAGTGTCGCCTTGATCTTAAAATTATTTTCAATCTCAATTGCCGACGGGCCGACAAATTTCAGCAATGACCTAGAAATCGTTTAATCGAACGTTGCCGTCTCGAAATTGTACGGACGTCATCGAGTTTCCTCAATCAGAACGTCGAACTAACTTTTGCATTGATTATGACAGTCGTCGGAATGTCAGCCGATTTCGCGAAATTGATTCTCTTTAATTCAGTTTGTTGTTTTTTAATCAGAAGATGATTTTTGGAGTCTGATTATATAAAAAATCGTCCCGGAGAGGCGCTGTGAAGAAAACTCACTTCTTTTGATCAGAAACGATTAATTGCGATTTAAATTGATACATCCTGTTTAATGGAAAAAAGAAATACTTTTTCCGGAAAAAGACGTAGACTTTGAACTGAAAAAAAAATTAAAATGAAAAATAATATTCGATTTAATATTATTTTTCTTTCTAATTGAACTTAATATTACATTTAAATTAAATTTAACTTAAATTTAATATTAAATTAAAAAAAAATTTAATTAAATTAAATTTCAGTTAATATTAAATGTAATTATGTTGTAAATATATTTAAATATTTAGTAAATATTTTTTACACTGGACATTGAAATATTTTCTAAATATTAAAACAAAATTTAATTATTTAAAAATGTACAAAATTAAATGTAAATGTACATTTAAATGTAACATTAAATGAAATATTATATTTAATATGACTTTTAATATTAAATCAAACATATTTTTTCAGTAGAAACGATTAATCACCGTTTAAATGATTAATTGCAGTTGCTTAGGCAAATAAAACGTTCGCGAAGAAAGTAGGCTTTCAATGAAATTTCACGCGAAAAAAGGTGACGGCTATTGGCACATTTAATAACAATAAAAGCCACGACAATCGGCACTCGATTACGCGCGTCTGCAATTAAATGATTGACTGGAAAGTAATTGACTCCACCGGTGGCTGTACAAAAATAACGACGGAGTCGTAAAATTGTGATTAAGTCTGTAGCTTTTCACTCGTAGAAACATCACTTTAAGTATTGGTTTTATTAACGCGCGCGTTACTTAATAGACGACGCTGGCGAGGCGATTTTTTAAATCGATTTTTTCAAACCGATAATGACGGTTCACGAGGCGAGAAAAAAAGGCGGGAAAAAACTCGAGTGAATCTTATTAACTATGAACCTCATTGCAGGCGTAAAAGTTTATTTACAAAATTCGATGTTCTTGACATAGTTTTTTCGGGCGTCCGACAAAATCGGCATGAATATTAATCAGACCCAACCTGTGTCTCATTGTTTTGTTGGGATTCTATTGACGACGGCTCGTCAAAGCACTATGAAATGGAAGAATTTGGATGGCGATAATCGGCTCGAGCCAAATGGTGCAATTTCGAGTTATTGTTATGTGAAAGAATTGCAAAATTTTGTCGTGAAAAAAATTTATGACTGTTTTATGAAAAATGAGTTTTTGCACAGTGCTGTCAGTTTGTTGTGAAATGTCAAACGGGATTCGCTCGTTTCATCAACAATTTTTTTTAAACAGTTATGTTACAAAAAAGTTAAATTGAATTGTATTTTGTAATATTTAAACACTATTTGAATGTCCAACGTAAAATAAATATTAAAAATATTTATTAAATATTTAAAAATGTGTACAAAATATTTTCTAAGTGTGTGACATTATTTCTAATATGTGACATTAAATATTTATTTGTTGTTATTTTTTAAAAACAGTTTTATGAATCTAAATCATAATAATGTTGTTCTTACTTTTTTTATTATAGTATGATTTTCCCCAAAAGGTCCTAGAATAATTGAAATAGTTTTTTTTCCATGTGAAAAAAAAACTTTTTTTGAAGGCGATTGTGAAGTACTGATAGTTTTTCTTCAATTTCCGAGCTAAACATTTGTGTCGCAAATTTCTTTTTTTTAAATCTGCTCCATATTTGAATCTTCAAAAGCAAGTGCGTGAGATACGCGTGAGCGTTGAGGTCAACTGCCGTGTGTTGTACAAGATAGAGATACAGATAGAGAAAGGAAGGAAAGATTACTGACCGGTGAAAACTGATTGCGTAATTAGATCTCCGATTAGAGAAGACACGTTACATGCGTCTGTCTCTCTGCCGTGCACCTTGCACCGCAATAATTTACTTATTTCACCGCATAATACATGTTCCGGCTTAATGACCGGGGTGACGAAATGAGCAATATGTCCGCCATTTTTTCAATTTTACATTTTTATTCATTGTAATTATGCCGTAAAATTCCAAGTAATGTGTGATAAACAACAATCCTTACCTTATTTTTGTACCATTTTTCAGATCCAACTTTTACTACACAGTACCTAAAAGTTAATTTAATTCTGTTTAAAAATACAATTTAAATAAACACCTCGTATCAGAATTTAGTAACAAGATTGATTAAAAAATTATTTAAATAACAAAGCGAAAAAAATGCCGATTGATATACGTCAAATTCGTAAAACGAACCTGATTGATAAGGTCAGTAATTTCGTAATCGAGCCCAGGTAGACCAAAACTCTATTCGAAGGTTGAACTTGCGAAATAAGGTGCCGCGTTATTAAGATTAACCATATCCCGATTTAATCTCTCTCGGCAGATAGAATTAGGAGAAAAAATTTGCAACCGACATTTTGAATTAAAATCATCTTAAAACAATTTTAAATTCTCCCTATCAAAAAATATTTATAATATTAAAAAATATTTTATAAATATTTAACAAAATAATAGTATATTATAATATTCAATATTTTTATAAATGTATTGTTTATTATAATTATTATAAATATTGATCCGACATTTGTACAACAAGACTTATTTTTTATGCATTGTCTGATACCCAAGTAACATTAAAATAATATTTTAGAAATATTAAATTAATTTGTTTCCCGGACATAAAACAGTTATACAATATTTTTTAAATATTATTTAATATTAAATATTTTTTTTTATTTCTTAAATATTAAAAAAATATTACTAAGGATATAATACGTTGCCAATAATTAGCACGTCAATTGACTCTTCTCCACTGATTTTCTACGTCCAACGAAAGTGAAACAATACCAACTCGAGAAGGAACCCAGCCATCGTACGATTACTTTGCATAATGAGTAAGCAGCAGCCTCATTGACATAATGTTACGCTTACGAAACATGAGCATTACAATATATAATAAACTCGCACAACATCCAAGAAAGTTTATATACGTTCTGTTTACCGTTAACAATCGTATAATCGCTTCGTAACCACATAATCAATTACTCCGATCACTTTTTCGCCTGAAAAGTAATCGTTAATAACCAGTTGCTCTGTGGATAACGTTTTATCCACTTCCGCGTGGATAAAATTAGTTTTATTTTACAATTTATTCTAAAATTTAGCTCAATTAGCTAAAAATTAACTAATTTAGCTACATTTTTATTATTAAATTAGATAAATGAGCTGAAATTTAGATAACTTAGCTAAATTAGAAATTAGCTAATTAGCTAAATTTAGCGAATTTAGCTAATCTAAAAATTAGCTCAAATTTAGCTACATTAGCTAAAATTAAAAAATTAGCTAAATTAGCTAAAATTTAGATAATTTAGATAATCTAAAAATTAACTAATTTAGCTTCTCTAGAAATGAGCTAATTAACTAAAATTTAGCGGATTTAGCTAGTCTAGAAATTAGCTCAAATTTAGCTGATTTTCTGGCTAAGATCCAGCCGGAAAATTAGCGTGTCAAAACGTTGATTGCATTTTTTTCAATTACTGGCGTTTCGGCGAGAGAATTGCTACTTTTACTACACGACTTTGTCACCAAAAATGAGCGATTGCAAAACGAATAAAATGCCGCCGCGTCAGCCCGTAATTAATAGCGCGTGCACGGTAATTTCAACTAATATTCCCGTTGTCTCCGCACTTTTCCGCCATAAACATTGGCTTTTGGCAGCAGTCATCAGCTTTTGTGTAACTTTGCTGACGTTTTTTATGGTCACTTTCTCCGTGAAAGAAAATACAGAAGGATTGTGCGAACGCATATGTTTATTTTAACGACTTTACACGGATTTTGGAGAACAACTGAAAATTGCATTCTAATATTCCATTCTAATATTCCATTCTAAACGCTCGCACTTTTAAAAAATGTGAGCAATATTTTAGTAGGGAAGGTACTCTTTGAATTGGAATTTAATAATTGTGGATTTGTGAATTTAATAATTGAATTGGAAAATATCGTAATGTTTTTCTGGTTACTTGGAAGTGGCGGTCGAAATCAATTTTCACTTTAGAAAAATACTCAGTTATGTTTTTAGAACAGCGCGGATTTTTCGGCATACATTAACGCGTGACAAAGCACACACGGAAAATGTGTCCGCTTTAGAAAGGGACCGCAAATAAAAATGTGAAAAACGCTCGAACGTGTTACACAAACTTACTTTTCGGTTAAGTAAAAATGTCGTTTATAGAAAGCGGTAACAATTCTATTACGTGTGTGCACTGGGCGAGTGTTTTTTCAATTTTTTCGAGCGTTTTGGAAATATTATTTGTTTAATTGGCAGAGAAAGTCTTTCGAGCAATAACACTCGAGTCGAGAAAAAATAGTGTCAATATCGGAAAATTTCGGGGAGGATGACTCGGATTCGAGAAGAGTTTATTAGAAAATATTGAGTAAATATTTTCTTCATTAAAAAAAATGTTTGATACATAGGAAATATCTGAATATCCAATTGAAGAAATATTTACAGAAATTTAAACAAATTTACTAAATATTAAAAAATATTGCCTTTTTATAAAATATTGTGTATTTATTTATAAATATTTAAAAATAGTAACATTTTTTAAATATCATTTAATATTATTCGCTGATAGGATAATTTTAACTGTTAAATATGTGACATAAAATATTTACTACACATTTTTTTTACACATATGTAAAAAATATTTGTTGCAATTTTAGTGAGGTACAGATTTTCTGGTTCTTAGAACATTCAAACCGAAAACGAAAAAAGCGCGTTGTCAAATATTTTCACCAAGTTACGTTTGAGAAAATAGCTTACGAGGAGAGTTATTAACAAAGTCTATGTAATGAAATTATTTGTGGTGCAGACAAAAACAAGGTACCTCGAACCCAAGCTAAATTATACATAATTTTGTCACATAAGTGAAACTTGAATATTACGCGATACGAGTCCATTTTTCTTCTGCATATCCTTCCGTGTAGTTCCAGTAGCTCCAGTTCCATTGACCTAATTGAAAAGTGTACATACATGGCTGATATATTAGACAGAATAGCCAGAATCTTGAAACGGAAATCATTTACTACTTTATCCTTCATAAGAAAGTATTTACATGCAAGAAAACTGTGTGCGAATTATAATAATAATTATTGCTTTTACTTAATTTCGTGTTTCTTTGCAGAAATATCTCAACTCTGACGTCACGGTTTAACGTTGCAGTATTTAATGTTTTGGGATATCGACAGAATTTGAATATATGTTAATCAATGAGAGGTAATCTATTAAAATTAATGCGTACTACTGTTGGGAGACTACACTATATTAATATCCGTTTTTTTTATTTTATGTTTTCTTTCTTTGACACAACGAATGCGCATCAGTCGACATTACATTTTTCAATTTTGCGCCGAAATCACGAGTTAGTAAAGGTTAAAGTATAGTAAAGGAACTCTGCAGAATATGTGATTAGGGTATTTTAAAAAGAAAAAATTTGCTGGTACAGATGAAGAAATAAAAGGATTTTTGAATAAAAATCCACAAAAGATTAATGATAATTTACATTATTATAACTAATTACTTTTTTGAGACTTTTTATTACGATGATAATTTTTCAACATTAGTTCCCAATTTAAAGTTTCGAATTTAATGCCTATTCTTATATTCGACTAAAAAATATATCAGTAGTTTTACCTAAAAAAATGGATTTTTAGGTGAAGGTAAAATGTCATCAGGCCAATCAGCATATCTCTATTGAATACATTTCTAATTCGTTAAGATTTGAATACGAGTTTGTTTTACGAGAATCGATTTGATGGATAGACATTCTCAGCGCCGAAGGAAAACAAGGCGGATAAAAAATCGACTTTTTGTTGTGGCATTTATTGGATTTGCGTCTTGGCATTTCGTATTATGATACACTTTGTTTTACATCATAGATAAAAGGTGTAGAAATACACTGTTGCAGAAATATAAAATACTTTTTTCCATTTCAATTGTGAGACGATTAGATGATTTAAGTAACTTTTTTAGGAGCTCCAGTTTTTTGTCTTAATTTTTGTCTTGTTCTTTATTTATCAAAAAAATGATTCGCATCATTAGCATATTCACTATTAACATGTTAATCTTATTTTGATACGATTAAAGAGGTGGAAATGCACTTTCAGATTCTGCAAAAGGAAGTAAAAAACCATTTCTGAAACCCTGTAAAAATTGTTTCAACTTTTCTAAGGAAACAGAAAATTTGCACGAATTTAGTGTTCTTTGCCTTAAGCTTTTACAGGATTTAGTTTGCATATTTGAATAGTGCTTAGAAAAATGTACTGCCCATTAAATTGTACCATTTACTTATTAGACTGAAATTCTGAGTGAATCACTGGTTTCAAACGGCCCATTATAGGCGAATCGTGATGCAACCATTAGACTCTTCTCGGGATCATGGTAAAGTTACGACAAGTTTAATGCCATTAGGGTTGCGCAGATTTCTTATTATATGCTGATAAGTTTTGCAAGATCAAAGACATTAGGCCATAAATATATTATTGCCTGTCGTTAATGTAATGCAAAATTGTTAAGTGTGAGTAGACATTATGCGTCGAATAAATCACTTATATTATAAATAAAGTGATTTGTACCACCATAGTATACAAATATCGGTTTTAAATGTACAAAAAAACAAAACAAAAAAACATCAATTAAAAAACTATTCGTACTATACACTATCATTCCGTTTTAAGTGGTCCAGCAAATTTTCATAAATTATCAAGTAGATTGCACTACATTATTTACAAAAAAAAAATTTTTTGTGAAGGCACTATGAATTTTTGAAGGCAGAAATTTTCATAAAATTTCTGAAAAATATATCGGAATTGCAATCGATAATAAATGTATATTTTATAAAAATGTGTAATCAGTCCGTTTGACTGAGCAACTTTACTCTTCATTTTCCAGTGATTTTACCCAAAATCCCGACTTTTTTTAAAAGAAGAGACAACTTTTTCTTCTTTTAAAAGAAACCCCACAGAAATGTTCTTGAACTCCCCTCCCCTCCAAATTCTTAAACCCCCATAGAATCCCACTGACTATCCATCATCATCGGCGCGTTACCCTAAGCTGCGGGGTGGGGGGGGGGGGGGGGGGGGGGGGGGGGGGGGGGGGGGGGGGGGGGGGGGGGGGGGGGGGGGGGGGGGGGGG
>JABFPB010000133.1:0-53982 GCA_022817645.1 Ceratoteleas bidentatus
ATGTTGGTATTATTGTTTCGTTCTGTATACCTACAGGGTTTTGTTAATTTTGTTAGTTTTGTTACTTTTGTTACTTTTGTTAGTTTCGTTAGTTTTGTGTGTTTTGTTAGTTTTGTTAGTTTCGTTAGTTTTGTTAGTTTTGTTAGTTTTGTTAGTTTTGTTAGTTTTGTTACTTTTGTTAGTTTCATTAGTTTTGTTAGTTTCGTTAGTTCTGTTAGTTTCTTTCCAGTAACTTCAGTATCCTGGTAAATTTTATGTTCCATGTAGGAAAATTTAAAAAATATCTTCTCTCTCCCGATTGGTTCGACTTAATATTTTATGCTCGCAAAAAGTTAATGACACTTCATTTCGTGCGTGCCATTATCCCAATTTTTTCGCCGCGAAAAAGTCCCTAGCCCAAATCGTCAATCAGTCGCCACGTCACTCAAGTCCGTAAGCACCGTTCGATCACATTAACATTTCCTCGATGACTCGGCCTAAGCGTTAAATCGATGCGCGTTTGTTTCTCGCAATTGGACGATTTTTTCGTATAGCGCGCAGATGGGGGGAGGGCACCAAGTGGATGCCTTCGAATTTCGCGAAATCAATAGCGTTCGGCAATTCGTCAGATTCCGTACAAATTCCGCGCGGAATCCCACGTTGTTATTGGGTTTAGGCACGCAAATCGACTCAGACGCCAACTAACGTCGGCTCGTCGTTCAAGATTTATTAATTCGAGCTGTAGGCGTCGATCGTAACTGCGATTCTTTGCTGTGAATCATAATTGGCGATTCATGTTAGTAATTTCGATGATAGGTTTTTTGGTAGAAGAAAATCGCTTAGTTTGAATACCTACAAAGCTATATTTGAAGTATTTTGAAAATGGGCCGATTTGAATTTTTCAAAAAACTCAAAATTTCCAGCAAATCTCAAAATATTCCGAACACGGTTGTGTTATATTAAGCTCAAATCAATAGATTTCTAAACCCCTGAATACAAAAATCTGTATTTGAAGTTTTTTAAAACTGAGCATTATGAGTTTTTCAAAAAACTTTAAATTTTCCAAAAACTTTTTTTAATATTCCAAAGGTGATCGTGTTTATACTCAAATCGAAATACTTCCAACCCCTGAACACGAAAATGTAAACAGATTTCATCCAGAATAAGTGTCTTTCGTGTAACGACTCTTAAAGCGTTCTTCAAACTATAGTTTCTCCTAGCGCTAACTCATTACGATTGCCTCAACTTAAAAATCTTGTTACAATTTCACGCTTACAACAACTGACGAAAAAAACATTTTGACGTTAATAATACAGCAGGTACGAAACAGCGTCGTTTATATACTGTCCCCAAACAAGACAGGTGGCCTAATGGATTATCAATAGAGGTGTGAGCCGCGTACATAGATGCTGCAGTAGATGAGTATCCCTGGATGAATGTTTGCTCGGTTGAGTGATGCCTATAATGGTCTGCTGTCGTTCTCCATAACACCGCCGGTGTGTGCATACGCGTCCAAATTATTGCCAGAAAGTATACAATTGTAACACGAATCGATACCCGACGTTAATGTGCTATTTATTGACGGAAGGCTAAGATTACCGATTCGTCGACGTTATTACCGCGCCGCAATTTGCGCCCGAGTGACGCACCACCGAAATCGTTGATGTGTCTTTTTTGCGAAATGAAACCGATCTTAGTTTACCATTTGTGACGATGATTTGTCGTTGTGATTAATTGCGATTTATTTCACTCGATCAATGATCGTGGTTAAAGTCTATTATGTTCATTTATAATAAATTTTACAAAAATTTGCATATTTTCAAAAGGCATTAGGAATCATTCCTCCAATTAAAAACAACTTTTCAATGAAATCTGGATTTCTTACTATCTAATACATTTTGTTAGTTTTGTTACTTTCGTTAGTTTCGTTAGTTTTTTTAGTTTCGTTAGTTTTGTTAGTTTCGTTAGTTTCGTAACAAAAAGTGAACTGTCGACAAATCATCGAACCAAATGTTTCCCAAAAAATGAACTAAATGCTTCACTCACCTTCTCGATACTGGATGACATTCTCATGGCGGTCATTTATGATCATACACTTGTAGCACTTGTGCGGGGCTCTGAAACAGTGCACCGAAATCAAATTCAACCCGTTGTTTCACTCGAACGGGGTACACAGCTAACGGGAAAAAATTGATTTGAATTCGAATTTGTTTACTGATAATCGTAAAAAGCACTTTGTTGCGTAAAAAATTTGTTTACGGAAACAGAAGGCAGATGTATCGAGTGGTGCTCGAAAAATAAAAAAAATATACGCGCGCATATATACATATCTATATACGTTAACGCACACGGCCGAACAATACTCACGTGTACTCCTCGGTCACGTACGTGTCCCCGTCGTTCTCTATGCACTTTTTTTCACCGATGTTCGTCGTGTTGACTGTTACAATGGGCTGCTGCGAGCTCTGAAACCACGAGCCGGCCCATTTTTTCGGGAACGTGCATGTCGATCCTGCAACAAAAATCAGTCGCGGTCAGGTCACGGGAAACGGTCATTTCCTTGCGGTCATTCGATATCGAGTTATCGTGATAACTCGTTATGATTCGTTTTCCAATTAAAAATTTGAATCGATAACTGTTTCTAACAATTATCGGTAAAAATTCTAAATAATAGTTATGAACTATTTCAAATGTGAAATTACTTCCATCACAATCCATAGTTTCGCTAATATTTAACCTTAATAATTATTTTTTACGCAGTTATCACAGAAATTCAATGACTAATCTTACAATTACGCCGAAAAATGTTTCACAGTTGTCATCGGCTGTGAATGATTATGATTCCCCCAAAAAGACTCGTGGATAACAATCGCAAAAATGCGATGAAAAATGCGCCGATTGCCGAGCGGGTATCAATATTTTTCATCGCGCGAATAGCGGCAAATTATCGCGCCGACTCGTAATCATGATTTATCATCGCGATACGATTATCGCGACAAATGACCGACGCGAACACCCGAAGCGGGATGATGGATTCGCCGAAACTGCGCCGGAAAAAAAGGAGAAATTAATATTTGATCCTGTTTTTTCGAGCCCGTAATTTGAATTCGCGCGGTGTATCGGCGAGGGGGAAATTAATCGTTCGGCCAGACAAGGGCCATAACTGCGTTCTAGTTACACGTGCGGCAAAAATGCAATTATTTTTTCCCCCGCGGTCCCGCGCCTTGTCGTCCCTCCGAGGCACTAGAAATTCCACGTTGTAATTAGCTGCACACAATTCAATTAAGCTCGCCAAACAGTCAATATGCGCGTTTTTATGCACGCGTTTTATGTAGACACGTGGATTTTAATGTCCGGCCGAAACAACGCACTTTTCGGGCCGGTTAATTAAATTTTTCATATCGCCCCGTTCCGATCGACGTAATGAAGTATCGGTTCCAGGTTTCATTTCTCGTTGTTTTTTCGCGTCGTCTTCGTTGTCTGTTTTTTGTTGTTTTTTTCGAAATCCCGGACCGACAATTTTCGTCCGCGAATCGATAATTCCGCCGGCGCATTTTCTCCCGTCGCTCGTTTTCGCGGCTGAATTTCCGCCAACAAAAGTTAATCCGCCGATCGATTCGACGAGTTGCGCAGGACTATTTAAAAGTACAAAACGCCGGCCGAAAATAAGTAGGTGGCGTAAAAATAATTTGGCGCCGCGACAAGGGGAGACGCGTTGAAAAGCGAAGGCGTGTCACGGGAATATCTTCTTCGTGGCGACACGTGAAAGAAGAAGCTCAAAGGCGCCAAATGGAAGCCTTCATATCGAGCCTCAAAGGCGCCTTTTGGCGGAGCCCCGCGACATAATAAAGTCGTTCATATGACTGCTGCGAGCATTGATTTTTCCTCCTATAATGAGCCGAACGTTCAGCTAATTTTAACATTTTTTTTCGTGGAAACGGATTTGTTGTGCTATTTTGCAATTTCGGAGAAAATCTTCTAGAATCTTCACGGGTCTTCACGAAAATGTCATGGCAGAATCGATATGAAAACGTTTCATGATTTCGAAATCATGAATATTCGTTGTCAAACTTCACGACTCTTCACAAGATTCTAGTAATGGAATTAATGAAGAGTTTTATGAATCATGGAACAAGATCATGTCAAACTCTTCACAATGTTTAGAAACATTGTGAAGTTTTGAAACGTAAAAGACGACAATTTTTTAGATCCATTTAAATTGTAGAGATTTACTATTACTCTTCACGACTCTTCACGATCGTTTATTCCCGCATGTGTAAACTCTAATACGAATTATTCTTAATCGTCACAAAGACAATAATTCATGAAATTCCCGAAGGATCATCAAAAATAGTCGCCAACTCCCACAGATCTTCACGACTCTTCACGATATTTTTGCCCTCAGCAATGGAAATCTGTCAAACTTTTTCCTGGTCGACCTGCAGTTGATCACAACAACGACGATGACTTTCGACGATAATTCATCTGGTCATGTTACCTTTCAAAGTTTTTCCCGCCGCTGCCCCCTTCCCCTACGCCCCCCATTCCTTATTCATCAATTCCGTTGACTTCGACGCTGGCACACTAAACTAAAAGTTGCCGCCAATTGACACTTGTCAGGCTGCTACTAAACTTCGATACAAGCGTCTAAATTGAGCGAAAAAAGGGAAGTTTTTTCGCGCTAGACCGTTTTTGGAGTCCTCACTTTTTGCCGTGACGCGAACAACTTTTTCAATTTTCCCCCTGCGAATCGGTCAATTTGATTATGCAACTTCATGAGACCCGAACGACGCGACTAGTACGAATGTATAACGAAAAAAATAAAACGAAATTATCATGCAGGTCTCTTTGTCATCGGCCGATGTATTTTCGATTAATAATTGCCTTGCTCGCCGATAGGCGGCGCATTTTTTGCGACTTCCGATTGGCTGCCGAGAGTCGCTGATTGGGTTACGCTTTCTTTCGCACGTCCGGTTTTAAAGCCGTCATTCGATTACAACGCTGGCCCGTGGGGGCTCGATCGAATTAATTAGCATTAACGACATACTTTGTAAAGCCATTATTTTGCTAATTTTCTACTTCGTTGGTAATTGACAACAGCGCGCCTGTTACAAAGGCATTTCGGCGAAATTTGATTGGCTGCGAGAGTTTTGTTACAACGATAGCTTCGCAGTCGTCGAAGCATGACGCAAAACACCAAAGATCGCGAGAGAAGAACTGAGAAAATTCTCGTGAAGATTACGGTTTAGAGTAGGGTCTAAATTCTGAAGATTGAACACATAGGTGAAGATTTCACATTCAGATGCATAAGCAAAAACTAGCTTTAAGATTTTCAGTGAAGAGTCCTGCGTAAAGAAGATTTTCCGTGAAGAATCTTATCTAAATATTTTCCGTGAAGAGTCCTACGTAATTTTCCTTGACGAGTCCCAAGTAAAGAAGATTTTCCGTGAAGAATCCTACGTAAAAAAGATATTTCGTGAAGAGTCCTACGCAAAGATTTTCCATGAAGAGTCCTATGTAAAGATTTTCCGGGAAGAGTCCCATTTAAAGATTTTCCGTGAAAAGTCCTGCGTAAAGAAGATTTTCCGCGAGGAGTCTTATCTGAAGATTATTTTTTCAGCGCAGTCTACGTCACAGGTACCGATTTGTCGTGAAGACCGCGAAGAAAGGTGAAGCACGATGAGTGACGGTGGCGTTGGGGTAACAAGTGCTCGTGTGAGCACGATTTAGACATTCAGTCGCGGGGGTGAGACTGAAGTTGGTGGTGTACGACGATGAGGGCACAAAAAGCTCGGCCACGAGGGGGACGGGGGGTCGGCATGGGGGTGAGTTGCCCCAAGGCTACAGCGGGGCGCACAGAATGGCCGTTTCCCACGAAGAACCGCCGGGCCTCGGGGCTGTTTGATGGGGATGGGCGCCTGGTATCCGTTGTACATGCCCAGCATGTGTGGTTGCCATATAGCGCTGTCTTCCAATTAACGTCATTGTACGAGACTACGTACAAACGTTCATATGTCCGCATTTCGAAAGTGCATACTTGTGTACGCGCACGTAATTATATATCTGCGATTTCTATCGCGCGACGACGATATTTTACAATGTAGCACGAATCTTCGCGACTCTTCATGTGAAGATCTTAGAATGAGTTACGTGCACAAGTTCAATGTGACGTTAAATTTCAAGGTATTTTCGCGGATCTAGATTTTCTGTTATGGTCTTCACGGAATATCTTCATAAGTTTAAGTGTGCTGTGAAGATCTTACAGTTACGTGAAGATTTTGGTCAACGGTTTGAATCAGAATAAAGCAGCGATCGATTTGGTAGCTTTTGGCTATCTCGGTGAAGATTAAAGTAAAGGTAGATTAAGTTATTGAAGATTTTTAGGTTATTTTTATTCGACTCTTCACGAGTTTGTTATGGTTTTCTTCGTAAAAACATATTTTTCGTGGAAAATGGATCGCGAAGATCGTTGAATGAAGATTAATGAAATAAGAGTAGGAATCACGAAATGGTGCGGATGAAGATGTATGGAACCGATTACCGACGATTATTCGCCATGACCATTTTGCCTTAAAATGTCCCGTTCGCTCGGGCTCGGGCACACGTGTGCGCGCGCGAATATAAAAAAACGCAGGCGATGTAAATTGGGGTCCGCGGATTCGTGACAACGGTTATGAATTTACGATTTAGCCGCCGAGACATAAACTTTTATGGCGTCGCATGAAAAATTGGAAACGCGAAATGGAAAATTTTATTGAGGCGTAATGTTTTTGCTTCCTCCTTCGACGCTCTTTTTTCCGGTAAAAAATTTAAAGGGTTTCAATGTTAGGGGTTTTTTCTCGGTGCTATCGAATGCGAGCCGTTTTTCCACGACGAGAATTGTAAAACGAAGAATGCGGCTCTTTTTGTGAAACGAATTTTCTCGTTTCACAAAATCAGTTTTTAACAAATGAGATTTAACAAGTTTTATTTAAAAAAGTCTTCACGTGTGATTCTCCGAAATATATCTTCGTAAAACATAAATCAAAATATTTTATGAAATATTTATTTGGTTCGAGAGAAGAGCGATTGTTTTCATGAAGAGTATCTCTATGTAAGACAATCAAAATTATGTAAAAAATTTCTATGTTCTTTCAATGAAGAACTTTTAAAAAATCTTCACATGTGAAGATATCATGAAGAGTATCTTTACATGAGAAAATAAAAATTGTACATGAAATTTTAACCTTGTTCCTGTGAAGAACTTTCAAAAAACCTTCACCTGTGAAGATACTGTGAAGAGCGTTTACATTCAATGAAAATCCAATTGATTTATGAATTCTTCACGTGGTTTGAATGACGATGAACTAGCCCCAGTCATTCCGTGCCGCCGAATTACGCGGGCGGCAGATCGGCGCCAATTTAGTTGATGTTGTTCTTAGGTAAAAGTGATATTGCACTTCGACGGGCGAATACTCGGCAAACATTCTTCGAACTTGCGCAATTTCCCGGGCGCTTTTTTCCGTCAAGTTGGAAAGCAATTTGCGCGTTGTTTGCCGACACGGTCAGCCGGTAATCGCGAATCAGCCGGTTGACAGAACAACAACACGCTACAAATTTGTATTGCATCGACAGTAACACCCCGATAAGTCGCCGGACTTTCACGGATTACCTGCTAATCTTCACCAATTTCACCATCATGTCGTCGAAATTGTGACAATGTTGCGAAGCCAGTGACGCTGAAAAATCAACAAAACGGGGGAACATTGTTCGATTATGACTCCAAGGTTGTGATGTGTACATCAGAATGTGGAGTACAAATATCATTGGAGTATAAATAAAAATCTATGATTATAAGGCGAAAATGATTAGTCAAAGACCCAACGATGATCCATTCACGAAGATGGCGAAATCTTCACGAAGATCGCGAAACCTTCCCGAAGATCGCGAAATCTTCCCGAAGATCGCGAAATCTTCCCGAAGATAGCGAAATCTTCCCGAAGAAAGCGAAATCTTCACGAAGATAGCTAAATCTTCACGAAGATCTCGATAGCGTCTCGAATAATCATATCATAACGATTTGTTATTTAAATAGTAATATTTGTTATAAACGTTTGTTATGGTAGAAAAACGAATTAAAATATAAAGATCGTAATTGAAGTACAATACAACGATGATTTTAACTTGAAAATGAACATTGTTAATCAAAGACACGGTGATGACCCAACGATAGTCACTCGAATCATCATATCGTAACGATCAGAAATCACGATAAAGTGAGCTTCGTGAAGATTTTGATTGCGTCTCGACGGGGCTTCGCCCTCGCGGAATCTGCGCGGTTGACAAGCCGTCGCTTTGGAAAAAAGCCGCGTGACAGTGGAGCCCTAATTAAGGCCATTTTTGGCGCGGCACGTCGCCGTAATCTGATGATTCCGACGTGAATAAAGGCTTGATTGGCCGCGGCGCATTACACGCGTCGCGCACGCCGCCGACACTATAATGCACACGTCCGCGGGACCGGGGCGGCGTGTAACGCGCGCACAAAGCCCGCAAAACATATGCGTGGCGTGGGATAGAGGGCGCCCTCGGCTGCGGCACGCTCGCCTCTAATTTGGTTATTCGACAAATTCGGTTGTTAATCGCGCGAGCGACTCGCCCCGCGGTTGATGAAGCTTATTTTGCGGCGAAATTGAAAACCGCCGCGCCGGACAAAAGATTTATAACTGCATTGCGCGCGCGCTTTTCAAACCGCGGCCGCGTAATGAAAATGGAACGCCATCAACGAAAGCGCGTTACAATTTCGCCATTCTTGTTGTTTTAATAACAAAAAACACGCGCGACCGAAACGCGGCGATGCAAGATGACGCATGATCGCAATGCTCGCTTTTTTTTGCGAGGCTCTTCGCGAAGATGGCAAAATCTTCACGAAGATCGCGAAATCTTCACGAAGATAGCTAAATCTTCACGAAGATCTCGAAATCTTCGCGAAGATCGCGAGATCTTCAGCATATTTTCGACGCGGATCTTCGCCGGGAAAGATTTATGGAAAATTCTTCACGTTGATGGAATCTTCAGGGAATTTGAAGTCATGTTCCTCGTCTTGCAGACACTCTTCACATTGGAAAGATTTGAATGGCTTGGTCCTAAGAAGACACCGTGATGCTCGTAATCATGGTACTGTTAATCCTCTACAGACATTTAATTGTTGAATTGCTTTATGAAGATCTATCGTGAAGACAATAATGTCATTAAATTGTAACTAATATATTTCCAACTAACTCTTCATTTTACGAACAGTCTTCACCGAATTATTCGGTGAAAATTTATGAAAATTTCAAGACCTACATAGAATGTTATTACTGGTTATGCAAGGTTGTAGTTTTCGTACAAATCTTCAGGCTTGGCATCATCAGTTGTAATTATCCAGCATTATCTGGATAATCATACGTGTCTTTGGATATATGAATAAAGAGTCGTTGTTCTGGGCTTGGTCAAACAAAAAAAAAAGAAATATTCGCACTCGAAAAATAAGCACGCGGCATCGACTTGGCAAACAACAGTTTATGGAGTTCAGCTCGCAAATCATACTCATGAATAAGAAAGGACTGTAGCGACCGAACACATCAATGTCCTTCTACGTGTACATTATACTATGTATAGTCACGCCACATTTCCGCGATTCTTGTGAAGACACGTGGAAAACTTAAAAATAAACGCGTCGCGCGTACACCGCGCGATTATTCATTAATGTTCTCTTTCGTTCTTGTTCCAATCACATCCGCGATCGCATTTTCAATTCTTCATTGATATTTTACGCGAAATCTTCATGGCCCCCCGTGAAGATTTAGTAATTTCATAAAATTGAAACAAATCAAATCTGATAATGTTTGAAAGTTCTAAATTTCTAAGTTTTCGTTCCAGGATACAATGTTAACGACGAAATCATCATAGATCTTCACGCATCTTCAAGTCTTTGCATACAAAATGTCTTTGTAAAAATTTCACAATTAACAATCTCTGATAGCAAATTAATTTTCCTGCAGCTATCGATGAAATCTTCACGACTCTTCATGCTGTTCATACTTGTCTTCACTTCTACTATCCACAATTTCAAATACCCAATCTTTTTCAACGTTCTGAGTGAAATCTTCACCGATGTTACAATGTTAACGACGAAATTATCATAGATCTTCACGTATCTTCAGGTCTTTGCGTACGAAATGTCTTTGAGAACATTTCGCAATTTACAATCTGTTAGTAAATTCATTTTCCTACATCTATCAATGAAATCTTCACGATGCTTCATACTCGTCTTCAGTACTACGGTCGACGATTTCGAATACCCCACCTTTTTCAACGTTCTCAGTGAAATCGTCATCAATATTCCCGAAAATTACCCCTATTGTAACCATCAATTTGACCCAACTGCACCTTCTCCCCAATAATCAGTCGCAATTGCTTCACTACCCCTCTTCACCCTTACAAACAAATCTTGAACGGGTTTAATTCGCGCATACCATTTGTTGGCTAATAAAATTCCTCGCCATTCGCGCAAGTAAACATGAAAAAGCGATGGGGGCCGGGGGCGGTGAAGAGGGGGTCACAAACTGGTAGAGGGCACGCGCGTGCCGCCGGTGGCCGTGCGTGCCGATCTTTTCTGTCTTGCCGAGTGTGTCTCTGTGGCATAAAGGATTAAAAGCGGTGGCCGCTCTGTTAAATTTAGTGCGCATTTATTGGTTCCTCGGACAAAGGGTGGCTCAGGGGCGAAAGGCATCGGAGTGACCGCCAGGCATCTGCTTCGGACATTCGGTTTAATTGCATTTACAAACACAAACGGTCGCGGCGGCACGACGCGACGCGAATTACGTACACCCGATGGCGCAATGAAAGATTCACCGCACGAGCGTGCCTGGGCACTCTTCACGCGCCATTTTCTCGCGCGATGGATTCACGCTCAGTTCGTTCTAAGTTACATGCCGTTTTGTCTTTAGAACGTCGTCTTTACGCGATGTTCTCGGTTCGATCGTGAAGAGGTAACAAATTTGGTTGTGAAGCTTCACGTGCGAAACTTGAGACATCTTGACGGATTATCGCGAAGATCGTGTATGTTATTGATTTTGTGAAGACCGTATGAACATTCTTCTGATCTTAAAGATGGTCGACAAATTCTTGCCGTCTTCGTGAAGATTATCTCTTATTCTCATCTGTATGAAGACCACATTCTTGAAGATCTTCATGAAGATCATTTCCAAATTCTTCTTACTACTGCCCAGTTACCCAACCGATTACACATCTACGACTCTTCACATCTTCACGGGAAGATGCTCGACACATTCTTTTTTGTGAAGACTATCTCTTATTCTCATCTGTATAAAGACCACATAAAAATTGCTCGTCTTCATAAAGACTACCTCAAAATTGTTCTCATCTTTACGAAGACCATTTCAAAAATCTTAGAAATGCTCAGATAGACTACCAATCTCACATCTCCAACGACTCTTCACCAAAAGAACTTCGAGGCATAATTATGCAAAAACTGCGTTTCATCTGCGTTCATCGCTCTTTTTTATCATCTACCCTCGCCGCAGCTGTCTATTTTCTCTATTTCCGTCGAAACTTCAACGCCCAAACAAACGTAATACCGGATTAAACGCAATTACATATAATCGTGCACACTTAGTAAGCACGATATATGCAATAAATGGCCATCCCGTGGCGCGCGCGTGTGTGCGTGAATGCGACTGGCTGCAGGGGCTCGGAGCGGCTGTCGCGCAGGACCGGGGACGATGCACCCCGCGTTGCAACGTCCGCGAGGCTGGACTGCGCATTCCGAGCGCGCGCATTTTTATAAATAACGATATCAGACATTCCGCGTGAATATTTCAGTCATTTTTGCCGACGGATTACGCCGCGGATGCTTTCACCCTTAATTAAGTTACGTCCCCCGCGGGGCACCGAAAATACGACGCCGCTTTGCGCATTTCTACGACGCCCGAGGAAACTGTTGAAATCGTCTTCATTATAGGATCTTCGCGAACCGGCGGTTTAGTGGAAGAATCGGATGTAGTTTGATCTTATTATGGGAGTATTAACATTATGGAATCCCGTTATAGCATTAAGTTCTGAATTTTCACGTGAGAAGATTTTGTATAAACGATCTTCACGGGTGCAGATAATGAAGAATGCAAAAACGGAAAATGGCCTTGATTCGTGAAGAATTTAAATAGTTCTCGAATGTGAAGAGGAAATTTGTTTTACCGTCGTTGGTGAAGGTATAATGGATACGATTTTCATGCACGAAGATACGGCAAAGATGATCTTCACGCGTGAAGACAAGACGTGAAGATGAACTGTTAAGAATCTCTAAAAAGTCTTCACCGTTATCGGTGAAAATGTAGTGAATATTATCTTCACGCATGAAGAAACGATAAACTTGATCTTCACTCGTGAAGACCAGACGTGAAGATGGTCTGTTAAGAATCTCTAAAAAGGTTGCTTCATCGTCATCGGTGAAAATATGCTTAATAAGATCTTTCTGCACGAAGATACGACAAACATGATTTTCACGCGTGAAGACCAGACGTGAAGATGAACTGTTAAGACTCTCTAAAAAAAGGTTATCCTTCGACCAAATTGTACGAAAACGATATTCAAAGACCCCACACGATCATTCGCCAGGACGAATGATGCGAAGATAAGGGTGTGAAGACCAAAACCCCGGAAGCCGCGATTTAATAACAAACACGAGTAAGATACGCCGGTGAAACGCACACGGTAATTCGAGTAGTTTCCTTGCGGTTTCGTTGTTTCGTAGTTTATTTTTCCTTCGTTGGCGTCACCCCTCCCCCTTCCCCCGGCCCATCGTACGAAGTCGTCTCCGGCAGTTGACGACACGTGCTCTTAAGTGGGCACTTCCTATAAAGCCTGCTCGGCCGAGCAGATATTCGTTTCCCTTTTGGGTTACCTCTGAGCGCTCGTGCTCTCAAACGAGGAAGCACATAAAAGTACGTGTGACTGGCCGCTCGGCCAAATGTCCACAACGGCATTAGAGAGCTCCGTCGAGCGATCCTCGTTGGATGCGTTTGATGAATTTTCGTGCAACGATTTCGATTTCAAGACTTCCGGGCGGAAATGTTTGAACGGTCCCGAGCAACATCCCCGAGTGGCTCTCGTTTCGGATTATTGTATATGCGCAGAGGGAGCCAGGAGCAGGAATTTGAATGACAATGAGCTGAATAAAAATCATGAGTACCTTCGTGTGGTGATGAGTCCGATGATACTAACGGATATGCACCTGTAACAGAAAGAAAAAAAGAAATTAGCGTCGTCGTTCTTTTCGGAAGATTGGTTGCATTGTTTGCAATCATCGTGAAGATTCTGTGAATAACGCGAGAAAACGAATTGTTTGAAGTTGAAACGTGACAGCACAAGGTTAGACAAGGTTGATAGATGTGAATATCGTGAAGATTACGTGAAGCACGTGAGAAAACGAATTGTTTGAAGCTCAAACAGGATAGTACACGTTTTAGATAAGGTTGACAGATGTGAAGATCGTAAAGATTTGGTGAAAAACTGGAGAAAATAAGGGTTTCTAAAGCCCGTCACGAAAGCACAAGATGTATATAAATTAATGATACGAAGGTCGTGAAGATTTCGTGAAGAGCGCGAGAAAACAAATTGTTTGACAGGGTTAATAGATGTGAAGATCGTGAAGATTTGGCGAAGAAAGGGAAAAAATAAGGGATTCTAAAGCCCGTCATGAAAGCGCAAGATATATACAAATTATACAAAGTGACACGAAGATCGTGAAGATTTCGTGAAGAAAGTTAGAAGGTAAGTTGTAAGAAGACCAGCATGACAGGACTAAGTGCCGGCACTGAAATGTCATGTGAAGAACGTGATGTTTCCGTAAAAATCTTAAAGAAAAGGCTTTGGGGGACATATTTTTGAGGAGTATGCAAACGAACAAGAGACGGCAAGATCTGGTGGCGCGTCTGAAGCGATGAAAAAATAGAATACGTCGTGGATTACAGGATCCCATGGCATCGCGAGCGATCGATTATGCCGATCGGATGAGGGGGTCCTCTGAAGTGGCCCCACTGGGACGCCACGCCAATATCACGCGCCTACGAACTCGAGCCGCAAATATTGATACGCACTGTCTCGGTAAATAGCGCGATTCGCGACGATAAGCTCGCGGATTTTCGCGGGGGCTTCGCTGGGGAGGAACCAATCTGTCGCATATACTTTTCGACAAAAAGTAATGTCGATTTGTCGAAATCTTCATGTTGAAATTATTTTTCGAATTCCTCTTCACGAGTTAATCTTCACTTGTCATTGGCGTTGATCAATACTCTTCACAATCTTCAATTTGGTCTTCATAACACAAATACTCTTCACAGTCTTCACGAAAAATTTGGGGGTATTTTAGTATCGTATTTTATCTGAATCTCGTGAAGAGTCATGAAGCATCCATTACATTAAGACCAAATTTCACGATAAGAAAGATAGAAAATCTTCATTTCAAGAGGGGAATAAATCACCCTATTTACATCTCCGCAAATTATTGTCCTGAAAAAGTACAATAAAAAATTATTGTCCTTTTTCAGGACAATAATTTTTTTCGGAAAATCGTGTTCCGCTAATTTCGAAGCGACACTGGATTACGAAAAGCGGAGCTCCTTTTTTGCCAGCTAGCTGACTAGGGGATTTCCGAGTGAAATTTTAATCTTAGCTCTTTTCGCGTGGCGCATTAGTTCGGCTCACCGACGGTTGAATACTTTCGAGTTATGAAATATGTGCTGTAATTAGCGACACGAAGTTGAATCGTAATGGCACGCGAATCGTCGAAATGCTATCACTTTTGCCGAATTGTCGTCGCAGTTTAGAATCGTACGTTTTTCTTCGAAGAAAAAATTCTTTTCGTCGGGTTAACGTAATTACGTGCGCGATATTGCTATATATTTTCGTTCGTTATCAAGTAGCTTAACAATTGTTACAGGCAAGTAAGTTCTGATAAAGCAATTTAATAAACTTTTCATTTCTTTAATGCTACAATGTACACGGAGCGGCGCCCGTTCGGGAACGAATGGAAAAAGTATAATTGAAAAAAAAATTCTCCCTTAAAGAGATATCCGCGACGGCGAACGGTGAAAGACGGTTATTTGTTAAAAACACGTTGAGAAAATATAACGAGATATAACGTTTGATGCGTTGAAAATGCACAATTACTTCGGTTACGATGCAACAGGATGAAATCTTTAATTTGGCCGCGGGACGGACAAATGAACTCGATGAAGAGACGTTACAGTGTAACGTTAATCCCGTGACCGAGGTAATTTCGTTGAAAAAGTTGTTAACAATGTACTCCAAGTTTTTCCGCGATGAATAACAGCGATGTTATACACGATTTGACGAAAAATCGTGAAGATAACGATGTGAAATGCCTTATTAAAGCCGAAGTTTTAAGAGAAGCGTGAAGAGAAATCTTCACATATAAGATTTTTTATTGTTGTACTACGAGAATGTATAAGTACACACCTTTGTGAAGATTTGTGTTTTCATCAAAAGATTATATCATTTTATCAAAATCTACCTAAAGGTTGTCAATATTTCAGGAAATGATGCATTAGAATTAAGTGTTAAGATGTCTTCACTGCGCTGCAAATTAAAAAAATGCACTTAATTGCGTAGGATTCTCGTTGCAGTTACGGTTTTTTTACATTGCATGACAGTACAAACGCATTGAATGCAAAAAGTCGAGAAGAGCTTTATTTCACCGTGAAGATTATTTCAGAAATAGGTCTTTTACTATCTCTTAATGGGGAAACCTCGAAATCTGTTAATAACCTTGAAATGTACCATCGTACAACACATTTAAAAAATCGTGGGAACAAGGGGTGAAGACCACTTGGCGACAAGATCATACACGGCGATCATTTGTGAAGATTTGTAAGGGCTCGAGTGAAGACCACGTACAAAGGACATTCATATTCCGCGAAGACGAAAAAAATGACTAAATGGACTCAACCTTTCCGCTCGTGACTTCGCATTGTCTGCAGGGAAAGAGCTACCCGACAAAAGACGCGGAGAGGGCAGCGGTTCGGGGTGAAGAGGGGGGAAGGAAAAACGGGAAGAAAGGAGTAGCGGAAGCAAAACAAGCGCGCAGTGTCTGGCGGCATGCGAGTGGAAACAAGTGACAGGCTACTTTGGAACCCTCCCGCGGAGCCATTCAGACACAAAACTTTAACGACCAAACAGCTCGCAGCGCCCTCTCGAGAGCCCGGCGGAAAAGGTGGCGTCGTTTAAATCGCTCGCGTCGATTTGCGCCTGACGTTGACGAGGGTACGCGAGCGCGCTCTATATCCATTTTCATTTAGATCCCGACGAGATAAGTGATGAAGTTTCGCTAATTTTCCGGGGCGAGGCGGGAGGGGGGGGGGACGCGAGCGGGCAGATCAAAGGCGCCGTCCGGTGCGGATAATTCGCTGCGCGATAAGGCCGGGACGTCGGGCGAGATTTTTTTCTTCCATTTTGTACGCAGTTGCGGTGTGGTCTTCACGAGGACTCTTCATGGGGGATCTTCTGGATCCTCGGGACGATGATCCCCGGATAAGGTAGTTCTCATTTGAGGCTGTCGCGAACAATTGCCGGGGGTTGTAGTTTCGAGGTGTCTTCACGTAGGATCTTCACGAGGATTCTTCATTGAAGATATTTCGGATGGAAATGTTTAGTGAAGATTTGTATGAAGAATTCTTTGATAAAAAAGAAATTCGTGAATAAATAATTTACTGCTTCAAGTAGAAAACTCAATGGGTTCAGAATCTTCAATCTGGTACCCTCTTCATAAAACCCACTTCATGATTCTGTCTAGAAAAAACTCTTCATCTCGTCCAATTATCAATCTCCATATTTCTTTATCCGAATTTTCTTCACACCCCATCTACCCCTCTTCACTATCAAAATGGACGGTGGGAATTCGGGTTTTCGAGGGTTTCCGATTCAATGGTTTATTGAAGATTTGTGTGTAGCATTCTTTGATTTCGAGTTCTATGGAAGACACTCTTCACTGAAACCGCCTGAGTGTGTTGGTGTGAAACAGAAATATGAGAATAAAGAATTCACGGTTTCAAATAGGAAACTACGGCTCCCGAATCTTCAATCCGGTGCCCTCTTCACGATACCCTCTTCACTATTACTGTCCAGACTCCTCTTCCCCCCCAAAATATCAATCTCCATATTTCTCTCCCGAATTCTCTTCAGCCTACCTTCCCATCCTCCCCCTCTTCACCTCTTCATCCCACGCTCGCTGCCGCGGCCCTAACCTTAAAAAAAACGTGCGAAAAATACCGATCATTCCCACGTGCCGGCACCCCGTGACCCCGAGCCCGTATTTCCTTACGAAATGCTAATTTCCAGCCGGCCGGGTTGCTCCAGCGTCGCGCGGATGCTGGAACGAGGAAGGGCGAGCGTAAACGCGGGTCGGGGGCGGGGAGGGGGGTCAGCCCAGGATCAGAACCGCGCGGACGGCAGTCACGAGGTTCACCCCGCGGCCAGGCCGATCGCGGCAGTGCCACTTATCCGGCACCGAAGGTACAACGATCCGACACGGCCGGGAACATTATCCGCGCGTAAGGCTCGTCGTCGCGTGTGCACCGGGACAAAAGACGGGCGCGCGCGGCCTTGTTCGTAACTGCTCGTGCGCGGATTTCGTCGGCAAGTGCAAGGAAAACAAAGGCAAACCGAAAGCGACGGAGCCGCGCGCTCCCGTTAGCGGTGGGAGAAGGGGGGAGGGACAATCGCACTAAAGGCGCAGCATCGAGGAGGGAGGGGAGGGGAAAAGATAGGGGGACAGAGAGGGAGAGAGACTTGGCCGCAGAAAGGTCCGAGTTCGTGCTAACGTAACGGTGCAGCGGACTTTTAAAAATTTGCTCGTAGTTATAAGCATCCTGCGTTGGGCCTTTTTTTAGCAGGAAAGGCAATTTTGAAATTTGTGGGATTTTTGGGAAGGGTTCTGGATTTGGATGTATTGAGAAAAGTTATGATGTTCAGGAAATGGCAAAACTAACGAAACTAACAAAACTAAAAAAACTAACAAAACTAACAAAACTAACAAAACTAACAAAACTAACGAAACTAACAAAACTAACAAAACTAACGACACTAAAAAACTGACAAAACTTCATGAAGATTAAAGTTCGACGAGTTTCGAGATATATTCGATTGTGCGAACCCTTCGATACATTTTCGACGACGAAAAATCGACCTTAACGCCTCGCAAAGTGCCACGATTCCCGTCAATCGATCGAACGGAAAGCACATCTATTGTCACACATCGTTTGAAATAATTATGACCGCGCGAAACCCGTCGATTCGTATTTTTAAGTACGCGCGAAATTTTCGGCTGCGCTTATTGACCGAACGTATTTCCGTATGCGCAGTTAAACATCGCTCGATAAAGCGGAGCTTTCGCTAACTAAATAACCCCCCTCCAATTCCAGTAACCCCCCTCCAATTTCCGAATCACGATTTTTTTTCTTGGACAACCGTGTTCCTAAATTTCCGCATCATTGCACTCCCGGGATATCAGTGTGACCCTAATTACTGGGTCATCGTTCACGCGACGGTGTCGCCCTCTCACAGCCGATAAATCGTCACCGAGTCACGCCCTCAGGGTTCCCAATCGAGACTTAAAAGTCAGTTATTTCGTTGACCCGGAGCTCGGACCAACTGTGACGTAAACAAAAAGAACGACGGTCGCGAGAGGGTGAAGAGAGGGGGGGGGGCAAAAAAGCAAGCCGGGGTATAATAAACGGTTTCCGCCCGGGCGAGTGAAATTACATTTTCATAAAAGTTGTCGCGAAACGTCGCGAAAGTTTCTCGTGAAATGTAACGCGCGCGGCCAACTTGTCAACACGGGCATAAAAATCCAGGCTGCGCGCGCCGAGCTTTCGGACGATTCCGTAAACTTTTTACAGGGCTCGCGTTCCTTTTAGTGCGCCGTTATGTCGAAACCAAGCCGCCCTTTTTGCGCTTGAGCGTCACGTCTGTTTGCCGTCCGCGACGCTGATCGCCAACGACGTCCAATTCGCACGATTGAACAATTTACACGTGCCGAATCTTCACGGTGATTTAAATCATCGAGGTCTTCACGTGAACAGCTTATTTTTGTTCTTCACTAACCTCCAATTGGTTCTCCGCAATTTCACGCAATTCATCTCACATTTATTTTTCATTACTTGCTCTTCACACGCATGCTTCTCCAAATCACTCTTCAAATACTTTCTTCAATACAGTCTATTCACTTTTCCTTGCAGGGAAAGAAACATTTTACGTCGATCAACTTTATTTCCATATTACTCCTATTCATTTTTAAATCACCGAGCACTTCGCGTGGAACGATTTTTTCTGCTCTTCACCGACCTTCATTAGTTTCTCTTTACTTCACGTTCCAAGTAATTCGTCGTGCATTTCTCTTTCATTACCTACTCTTCACATTCGTGTTTTTCCTAATCACTCTTCACAGTAGTCCCTTCGACACTCTTCATTTACTCTTCATGAAGAGCGAAGAGTGAAAGAAGTATGAATGAATGAAAAACAACGAGTGAAAAGAAATGAGTGAAAAACAGTCATCTTTTTCCAAATTCCTCTTCACAATAGCTTTTTCTAAACTCTTCATTCACTCTTCATTGCAACCAAAGAAATATTTCACGTCATCAACATTATATCCACAACATTACTCCATTTTCAAATATCTTCACCAATCTTCTCCGAATCCAAAAAGAAAAGAAAAAATCCAGATCTTCCTCGTAAAAAATCTTCACACACTCTTCACCGGCGAGCAGAACCGAGAAGCAATTCCCCGCGCCAAACCGACTCCAGCATGCGAATAAAGATACCCTTACGACATGCAAACAAATGTTAACTTGTATTCCGTATTAGGTCAATACGTTCGATTGCACCAACGAACAAGTTTTATCCATCGGCGCGAACCGGGCGACATGATGAATCGGGTGATTGTGATAAAGGGCGCGCGCGTTCCTCTTTCTCCCCTTTTTTCCTTCGCCACGGCCGAGCGTTCGGATACGTTCTCTTTAAGGCAATCGCTTTCAAGCTGCTGCCGCTACTTGGCGTCTTTTTGAGACCAATGCATCTAGTGAAATGTAGTGGAACTCGAAAGGCCGTATTACCCACCAATACTCGAGGATTTATACGCGGCAATACAAAACCCGGAGGGGTGCATGTTGAACAAAAAATACTCGGACTGCCGTTGCGACAAAGGGATCATACATGATGGTTTATGATGAATTACGATCATAACTGGTGGAAGGAGCCCAGTAATGAAGATTCATCGGGGGTAAAATGTTCAGATTCGGGGATCGTGTGTGGTCCAATATGGTTTCCGCGAATGTATATTTGATCGCACTCATATGGTTAGGTGTTGTATCGCATATTTCAGTATGATGATATCGTGGGGTGGGATTGAATTGTATGTGGATTTATGATTCTGGAATCATTGATAGTGTAATTTTATTGATAGCATATTGGAGTATCTTAAAATTTGCAATCGTATCTTACAATTTGTGATCATACAAGATAAGATTTCGCAATGGATTTTTTTTACATTTCTACGATCAGACCATACATCATATCGTAATACAATCACAACGATTGGACGAAAGATACTTATGTTTAACTATTATTTCCATCCTTCAAACCACACCTTTCGCGAAGATCATAATTCCTCTCTTCGAAACAAAAAGTGCCGCCGAAAAAGGATGCGCGCGACTGCGAAATTCAGATTCACACGATTCCCGTGTCCCAAAGCACCATAAAGCATCCGCGCGAATCTCAAAAGTAAGACCTCGCCGCGAATGTCCTATTCCAGGTTTGATTTACGAGGCTCCCGCGGCGTCTTAGACGTTACACCGTACTTTCATAAAGCCCGGCTCGGTCCGCTTCCCAGTTTTTTCTTTCTTCGCCAAAAACTTTTTCCTCTTCCTCTTTTTCGCCGCGAAGAAACGAACGAGAAATAATAACGCGTCGAATTCAGCGTTGCGCGCCTCCCCCCTTAATTTATAGACACGCGTGAGTGTGCGTGCGACAATCGTATCGATCTGCCGAACGACGGGCGCGCCCCCTCGCGGTGCATTCAGCAACATGTAAATTATTTTCTTACCTCGCATATGCTGACGTCTCAGTTTCGCCATGCGTCGGTATTATGTAAAGAGCGAAAAAAGGGGAAAAAAGGGACGCGCCGGAAGAGGGCATGGCAATCGCGAAATAATGACGCGCGAATTTTCGAATGCGCGAAAAAGGTGAAAGCACGAACGAACCGGTGGGAAATAGGAACGGAAGGAACGAAAGGCGGGCAGTGCAATTTTTTTCCCAAGTGCGCGAGCGAATCGTAAATTGATTCGGCAAGGATTGCATTTTGCAACGAATAATTGCGTCGCAATAAATGACTTTCCGGGGGGAGGGGGAGAACGCATTCATGATTCGTCGTGAATTCAAAAATTCAATTGCGCGTCTCTCCGCGTGCAACAACAATTTAATCACAGAAACGTTCCGTTACTTGTTACAACGTCCCATTCAGCGCTAACACAATTTTGCATTCCAATTGACATGAGTATAATGTTAAATTAACTTCGGCCGTACAATTATCAAATTCCCGGCGTCGCATTCAATGTATAATATAAAACGGAGCGCTCGACTCGTTTGTCAATACCGCGTGGACGTGTGTGCGCGTGTGCTGGTGTGAGTGCGGCTACGTGGGCGCACGTACATTCATCAAACGAGCAGCCTTCCGTGTCGGTTGTCGATCTTTTGCTCATTAAAAGACGGGTAAGAGGGATGCGCGGCTCCAACATCGCATTAACGAATTTAAATTGACGTCTTCGGTTCATCTTCCGGGCTCGGCATTGACGAGTCGTTGTCGGGGATTGAACTTTTTCAGTTGGAAAATTTTAAGTGTTCTTTTGTCGGGTTCGAATTGAAAACGATGGTATCTCACTGTGTTTGAGGGTAATTTACGAGATGCGGTCTTCTTTTGACTGGTTATCGATGGACTGTGACTGAGTCAATGACTCGTGAAGATTTTTGATTAGTCGTTTTCGATTTTTTGATAGATTTATTTGACCTGGTGTTTCCATTAGTAACTTGTATACTATTTTGACTCAGGCTCTTCAATTGACTCATAAACTTTATGATATCATAAACTCTATGAGTATTCATTATCATTTCATTGAATGAATTATTAATGTTCTTGGCTTGTCTCTTAATCTTCATTTGACTCATGATCTTCAATTGACTCATAATCTTCAATTGACTCATGATCTTCAATTGACTCTTGATCTTCAATTTACTCTTGATCTTCAGTTGACTCATGACCTCTAATTGATTTATGGTCTTCAATTGACTCATGCTCTTCATTTAACTCATAAACTTTATGATATACACTTTAAAAGCATTCATTATTCTATTATTTCTTTATAAATATTATTTCTTTATTTCTTTATAAATAAATGAAAATTAATTTCATTATTAATGAAATTAATTATTAATGTTCTTGATTTGTCTCTTGATCTTCATTTGACTCATGATCTTCATTTGACTCATGATCTTCAGTTGACTCATGATTTTCAATTGACTCGTGATCTTCAATTGACTTATGACCTCTAATTGATTTATGGTCTTCAACTGACTCATGATCTTCAATTGACTCATTATATTTAATTGACTATTTATCTACTATTAATTTGGATCAAGGTCTTCCTTCGATGCAGTGACTTTCATTGCCTCAAAACCATTCTAATAAACATCCAGCCATTTCCCGACGGAAAATGTCATTTTAAGCCTCTTATCAGTCATCCTCTTCAATTGACTCACTCGATTCAAGGTCTTAACGTGACAACTTAATGCCACCGACCGAATTGCCGGCTCGATCGCTCCCTTCGGACGTCAAGAAGTCGACAACTTCGACAGTCACCACGGCACCCTCGCCGAAATTGGCGTGCGAATAAAAAATGGCCGCAGACCGAGAGCACCGATCGGCCATTTGTTTTTTCGCCGTCGAACACGTGTCGCGCCCGTTTAAATATACACGTCGCGCGCGTCGCTGAATTCAAAACAAACACGCCCGTTAATCTTCGGTTGGCGCGATCGCTTTTCATTAGTCGCGGCCCCCGGTTCGACGACTTGAGAACGGACGACACACGTAAATACCGCCGCGCCTTAATCCAATTTATGACACGAGACAAACACCGATCCTCCTGTCCCATAATCCGCGGGATTAAATCGTTTTTCCCCCTCCAGTTCCCCGCCAGTACCCCTTCCGACGACATCGCACGCAGCCCGAATTAAGGCTGGCCGACGCTTTGTTTTGCTACCCCCTTTCGACGGATCGCATTGTACGACCAACGTCTCCTAATTCGGAGCAAAATCTTTCGGGCTCCTTCTTCCACGACCAAGCAATTGTTTTGGGACAGTGATTTATCCGCGACAAGAAGGGCGGGATTGCTTTTTAAGAGACGCGTCGTCTTTCACTTTTTTCGGGTATTTCAGCGAATCACGGGAGACGATTGAGTTTGGAGAGAAGATAATGACGTGAAGATTTGTGTGATATGATTCAATTAATAATGAAGAGAACAGATTTTTTAAAACGTTTACGAGATTATTACCATTATCGTTAAGATTAAGAGAAGATTATCTTGTTAAGATGTAGAATGGTTTACAAGAAGAGTTTTGAGAAGATAGTTTTAAGATGATTAGATTACGTTCTTTAAATGACTTATGATGTTCAAATGACTCATTATCTTCAATTGACTCATGATCTTCAGTTGACTTATGATCTTCAGATGACTCATGATCTTCAGTTGACTCATGATCTTCAATTGACTCAGATGATTGAATGTGATTGTTGACATTGAAAGCCTGAACAAATTATTAAAGATCTAATCATCTTAAAACCAACTTCTCAAAATACTGTCCATATGATCCATTACCCACCAATATCTATATCTTCACAAGACAATCTTCTCTTAATCTTAATGATCTTCTTTTAAACATTTTAATAAAAAAATCTGTTCTTTTCATTACTAATTGGATCATATCATACAAATATCACGTTGATATCTTCGCTCAGATGCAGGGTGTTTTCCGAAAATGATGTGAAGACTGTACTACCATGATTTATTTATGAAGATGATTCCGTGAAGAGTTATCTAATGGAATATGATCACGTGGAGATTTTATTACGATGATTATTGTAGAAAACTATGTATACTGTACAAAATAACGATATCAACCGAGTAAACAAATCTTTAAAATGACATATTCTGACAGCGAAATGTCGAATCGAGTGAAGATTGAAGATGTCGATCTCGCGAAAAAAAAGTTGGCGCAACTACGCCAAAAACGTGTCGCCGCGAGATTTACATAACCGTCGAAAGAATCGGCGGCAAAAGTGTCACGCGAGGATTTATGCCGCGTCGGCGTTATTGCGCGGAGATTCATTTTATATTCGCGATTAATTAAGCGGCGCCGCTGAAAATTCGAGGATTTCGATGATTTAACGACGGCCTGGTACGCGCGCGGCGTGGAAAACAAATAAATTAGTTTCTCTAATTCCCGCGACGCGCGTAAACAGAGTTAATCAGCGAAAAGGTTAGAAGACGCGAGACAAATAAAGTGTAATTTCGCCGAGTATTAGCGAGTCGAAAAATCGACGTAATTAGTTTGTTCGCAGCGTTGCGCCGTTTTAACGTCACTCCATCCGGAGTGTCTCTCGATTTTCGCAGTGTCGTCGGTGTCTTCGTTGAATGTCAGCGATCTTCATTTTTATTGCGTTATTGGTAATTCGACGTCTTTTCACGATTTGGTGTGTTTATTTCTAGATTTTCAGCTATTTCCAGCTTCACTCGATTACGTCATGTCCAGATGTAATAATTACAATAATCAGTTTTTGCTTTTTAATCTATCGAGTCAAATCTTTATCTATTGGATATCATTATTTTGCTGCAAGTAAATATATTCACTCGACTGGCAACTTCAAGTTGAAATAGATCGTCGTTTAAATTATGGTGCATTTTTGTTCGATTTGTGGTAAATCTTCATTAGTTTTATCAAAAATGTTCACATGATTCTAGTCAAACTTCATTTGACTCAGAGGGCCTACTCAGAGAGATTTATGGTAAATCTTCATTTGACTAATTTTAATTCTTCACACAACTTGTGGTAATCTTCATTAGCCTTATAAAAATCTTCACATGATTTTAGTCAAACTTCATTTGCCTTAGAGACACTTCTCAGAGACTATTCAACAAATGATCTGCGGTCAATCTTCATTGGACTCAAAGTCAATTTTTATTCGATTTGATATCGACTTCACACAATCTTCCTGCGAAGTGTGTGGGCTTCAACCTATTCGTGGGCAGTGTTTGCGTTTTATGTCTTAAGTTAATCTTCAATTGACGATCATATAGCCGATCTTCAATTGACTTATGGTCAATTTTCTGTTGACATACGGTCAACTTTCGGTCAAAAATTGACTTATGGTAAATCTTCACTTCTGATCTATCTTGACAGATCTTGTCTTCAGTTTACACACGACTTCCAACCTTCATATCGAGTTAGAATCTTTAATCTAGCTCTGCAACTGACCGCCGTCGGCGTACGGTCGAAATTTTGAATCTGCGCATTGTTCCACGCCGGTCGGCGGCTTTTAAATTCACAGAGCCGTGTATACAAATACACGCGGTATAGCCGTGTGTATTTGTTGGAAGGAGCGAGCCCCTGGCAATCTGCTGGGGTGTGATCGCGTGCATCCGGGCGTACCGGCTCTCCATTTCGCGATGTTCAAAGCTAAAAGCAGGCCTTCGCATCTGGGCTTCGGTTTCCTTGTTCCGCCGGAACAATGCGGCTTATATAGTGTACCGTAAACGCTGTTCCACCCCCCCTCTGTCCCCTCCGACGATCGCTTTGCTTGGCATCGCTGTCCCCGTGTCTCTGCCTCACGCTCCGGCTCGAAGGACTATTATTCTTAGATACGTGCCGAACGGGAAAGAAGGAGAAATGCATGATACCAATATCCCACGCTTAACTTTCTCGCGCACGACAAACGGCACGACGTCTTCATACGGATTAAGCGGAGATATTAAAATTGGATCAAGTAAGTCGTAGCGGGGCGAGGGGTGGGGAGGTACGACGAGTGGAATTTGAGAGCTCGATTGAGAACTCAAGAGGTTATTACCATCCGGCCACCTCTCGAGCTTCACTCTTCATTCATCTCAAGGGTCTTTAGGTTTGACCAGGGTGAATTTGAGTTTCTTTTTTTTCGGATGAGCGTGTCGAAAATTTGGTTAGTGACGCGTCATCTCGTATCTCCAAGAAGTTGACTCTTCACCATTAGTACTCTTCATTGTTTCATCTCTACTGGGATCTTTTACTGGCGACTTTTATTTTGGCTGTGAAGATCAGGTGGCTGAGGCGAGTGAAGAGCACAATGTGAAAATTATATCTTCACGAAATTCGTCGTGAAGATCAAATCTTCACCCAATATGTAGGCAATCATCTTCAAATCTTCATTTCCACGTACTCCCGTAAAAATCTTCCCCATTCTCGAGATGCTTTGTATCTTCACCGCTTGAACGACGAGTTCTTCACGCGAAGGCTTCAGTTTCGCTCTTCGATCATAACCCCCGTGAATTTATCGACGCAATTATCGCGATATCATCGGCACGCTCGCGCGATGTCCTTCCGACCGTGGACTTCAGAATTCGCAAACACAAAACCCCGGATACTTTATGGGATCCTCAACACATGTCAAATACGCCTAAACCAACAGCGGCGCGTCGCGTCTCTGCGCGATTTTGTCGTTACGAATCCTTCATGGCCGTTTTTACCTACGATAAAATCATTATTGCGTCGCGTTTAGCGGCGCTGGCAAGATGACGTATGCGATTGTGCCGTGCGCGTCGGCAAACACGGCCGAAATAATTATTTCCAGGGGACGCGTCGTAAATCATTATTAATTCGCAATGAAGAGGGCCGAAGTGTATTTGCGCGCGCGCGAGTTTTACGGTTATTTTGGCGACTATGCGTAGTTCGGTGGGCCGCGAAAACAAGATCGTTATTGTCGAATGAGAATGAACGACTGAGTTGAAAATTATTTGTAGATGTAACAATAATGTGAGAAATTGATAAAAACAACAATGAAGTTTTTTTGTGATTTCAAGATTTTTTCGTGAGATTCTAGCGAGATTTGAAGATGAATTGTGAAAGATTGAATGAAGATCTGTGAAGAACAAGAAGAAGCAGATTCTTTACTTTAAGTGAGAAGAAGAACCTATTGAATTTACTGAATTTTCAATTGAAGATCCAATACTGTCAAATTATGTTAAACCTATGTTTCATGAAGAGTGCGTGAAGATCGGCTAAGCATAAGAGAAATAAACATCTCTATCGTACGATTTCAAGGTGAAGATCAATTTACAAGTGCTTGAAATTAACTACAAAAACTCTTTACTGCAAATATGTGAAGCAGCCGTGAAGATCCGTGAAGATTACAAAAAAATATTTGCATCGTCAGTTTAAAGTGAAGAATTGATATTGATCAAATACTTCTTCAATTGAAGATCCAATAAAGCATTCAAAATTAGGTATAAACCTTTGTTTAATGTGAAGAGTGCGTGAAGAGCAGTTAAAAATCAGAGAAATAAAACTTCTTATTTTTCGAATGTAATGTGAAGATCAATTTACAAGTGATTGAACTCACTACGAAAACTCCTTCAATGTAAATATGTGAAGAGGCCGTGAAGATCCGTGAAGATTAGATGAAATTTTCATTGTCAGTTTCAACGTGAAAATCTGATATTGATCAAACACTTCTTCGAACTTATTAATAAGGTGATGAAAAACTGAGGACGTCGAGTGACGATTTCGGGGGGAACGCGATGATCGGGTAATGAAGAGGATAACGCGAAGACGGTGAATTTTCTACGCGAACGGGGTTGTGGCGAAGCGTGAGTCACTTACGCCGCGATAATTTACGCGCGGAACGTGAAGAGGCCCACTTGGGCGTGCGCGCGCTTGAAAGCTCAAAAGTCCATGTGAAGAGTCGCGTAAGCTGTAATAATGTTCCACTCGGCGGCCTCAAAATTACTCGCGCGCACTGACAACTTCTTTAAAGTTGGAGAGCGACTCCATCCGCCGTTGTTACCCTTAACGCTCTTTTTACGCCGTTCTTAATGAAATGTCAACTTTTGAATTAATTGTGCATTACGTTTCTAATTTGCCATTAAACATTTCGATTGTTTCCCGCGTTTAATTAGTTTTATGCTTCCGCATTTAATTAACGGGCACCGTTCGATGCGCGACTGTGCTTTTTTACGACAAAACTGGGTCGCGAATAGGTTTGTTTTAGTAATGTGATGATTGGACAACTGCTCGGTTGAAGATTTTTTATTTTCGTTCCGATCTGCGATATAATGAGTTCACGTATATATAGCCTCTTTACTTCCTCCATCGTATTTTGCCGAAAAATATGCAGAATTCGGCAAAAAGTCCTACCCTTCCGCGACCCTGCTCCAACTTGTAAATACATCGAGCCAGTGCTCCACAAATAATTTTCCCATTTCGCCGATCATTTTTCTCGCCAACAAATTGATAAGTCAAACTTGCCAAACGAGCCACCCCGGCTGCCCTACAAATGCCACGACCAAGTGTTTCCCTTTCCCCCCGTCCAACCCCGATTTTCGTCGCAACACGTTGTTTGTCTTACGAAGCGTATCCGGCAGATCAATACGTTTATTCCTGTCGTCGTAAAGTAGATTAGGTAAACTATATCGCGCCGGGCTCGACGTAAATAGCTCAATCAGAACTGGCTTAAGTCGCCCGCCGGTGGCGCCCCCAAGGCGCGACGGCCGATTTTTGCATCAGACGCGCGGATTACGCGCGACTGATTGGCAATCCGGTGAACAAAGCTGTGGCTTAAACAACTCTCCCCCCTCCGATTAAGGCGACTTAATCTCGAATTAGTCGGACCGGCGTTTCGGGCGGCACCGACAGCGCCATCTTCCATCCGGTTTACGCGGATTTCAGTGCATTATTTGGCACCGGAGGGGCAAGAAAGTGCGTCAAATATTCATGTTCTTCAAATAAATAAGCGTTTTTCGGCGCTATGTATATGAGCTTCAATTTTCTTCGAGTGGTCTTCACTCGAAGGGTTATTTTAGTTTGATGCAGGTCTATCCTCCAAAAGTAGTCAATCCTTTGGATTGACTTTTTTATCCTGCTACCTTCATTTTTTGGCATCGAACAGTAAGAAGCTTTTTCCGATTTCAGCTTTGAAGTTCAAAAGCAAATCAGACGTAAAAAGGGTAGGAAATAATGTTCTGCGAGGGTTTTAAGGGATGATCGACGAATTGAGGTTATGTTTCACTGAGGTAACGATGTTAATGTCGACACACTATGAGTACGAAATCGCGGCGTGCCCAAAAACAAGGTCCCGCGGGATCCTACATCCGCGCTAAGACAGCGACCCCTGGGACCTTTTGCTAACGCCAAAACTAATTTCCTGCCAAGATGAAACCCGTCGTAATCCCTCAAATTTCAGCCGACCTACTTTCGTGCCCAAGTTTCTCACGCATATTGCACAGAAAGGCATCGAGGGATTAAGGCACTGATAAGTATAAGAGCGACATCTGGCGGCGGCAAAAAGCTCTACTGTTTTTACCTTCGTGTATTCCTGTTTGCTTTTCACTTTCCCATTTTTATTTTAGCTTGAACCTGATTAACACTTCTGTTGTAGACATAACCTCAATTCATATGATTGAAGAAGTCAGCTTATATCTAAAACGAAATCTTTTTTTTCATTTGCTGTTGGAAACTTCTGCGGTTTTACAGTTGCTAGTATTCGTTGTCCCTTCACTGTCCCCTAACCCCAATTTTCTCCAAAATCGATGAATTCCAGCGCAGCTCGTCTCCAATTCTTGTTTCGTCCATGTCAAGATGTCGGTAACAACAGCAATCGGTCCATCAGACAGACGCGCGAGAAATAAGAAGGTGGCTCTTAATTAAAGTGTAAGCTGGCGTAAGGCTCTTAATTCTCGCCGTAAAACGCTCATGGCCATCCGCTGTCACATTAAACGCTGGCGCCACCTGCGTCCGGCTGCGAAATTAACCGAACGGTGTCGCGGCACGCGCTCTGCAATAAGGCGCAAAGTTTCGCGTCTTTCGCAGCGCCACCGAGGCTCCACTTAATTACGCGGACGGTCATTTGCAAGATTTATTCCCGGCGTATATCATTTGTCCGGATTAGGGCCACTCGGAGCAACTGCGGTTTCACAGTGGCAACTACTTGCAGTGCCACCTACTCGCGCAGATTCGCATTAGATTGGCGTTGGGTTCGTATCAAGGTTGGATGCGCCTAAGTACCTTTTTGGAATATTGCACATGCATCTCAGAGAGTATGAACCTTTCGAGTGGAATTGTTTATAACAAATTGTCATCAATCTTTAATACCGAGAAGATCCTATCCAAAAAACCTGAAATGATATATGTTCTCTCTATTTGCATGATCTTCCTACCATACTTTCGAATTGGGATGACTTGAGCACATTTTGACCTGCGAAAATAATTTCGTATTTGACTTAATTTAAAAAGACAACATTTCCACAAGTCATACCTTCACCATATTAGATTTGTATCTTTGCCTACAGTTATGATTCCCTATAATCATAACTGTAGGCGTCTCCAACATCTCGTCCCGACCTTTGAACATCTTCATCTGACCACCTTCCTTCTGGCACATCCCATCGCCACTTGCTCAATATCAATACTACCCAATCGTCTCCGGCTGTCTCCGAAACTACCCTCTTCCCCCGTCCCCTCAAATAAACATCGCCGCGTGTTTTCTTAGCTCCGAAGACGTCGCAAGTCGCCCGCGGCCATTTGCATGTAAATACGACGCCCAGCCGGAGCCCGTCTGCGAACCTAACCTATATTCGTTTCGGGGCCCGGCCCCTATCGTGTTCCGTCTGGATGCCTCCCACGGGCATTCGCGATACGGAAACGTCGCGAAAGTGCTCGGGTCGGAATACATTTGTCGCCGGCGACGGTCCCCCTGACCCGGCCGTTCGTTCACATTTGGCACCGGGCGTCACATTCTTTTAGCGCCGCTGCGCGGCTAATGTGACATACTGGCAGGCTCCCTCGCCACGTCGCGCTTTTCGACCGCGCTAAATGATTCACGGCAGATGGTCGCGCTCAAATAAACGCTTTCCGGCTGATTTATCCGGTGACGGAAATTTTAAATATTGCGCGAGTCCGAGAGGTGGGGCGAAGGAATAATCGAGTTAAGTCGATGGGGTGAAGAGTTGAAGGTCACCGATGACAAGTACGGGAACTATGAGTCAGAGGTGATGAAGGTCTGTGGGGTTGTCTTGGCTTTGTGTTTGCGTTAGGCCATTGTCGACTGAGAAATCCTTAAGTTGAGCTCAAACTCGTGGATGCTTAAAGAGCCTAAAAATATAGTGGCCGATGATTAATGGATCTTGTCTGTGTGAGTAATGGACCAGTATGATCCATTGATTATGTCTACGTGAACAATGAATCATAGTATTTTGATGCATTGATTATGTTTGCATGATCAAAGTATTGTTGTATTAAGCCATTGATAAGATTGTAATGATCCATGGTTCAGATCGCAAAGATCGATGGATAATGTCACATTGATCCATTGAGCAGGTCGCAGTGATCAATGGATCCTGTCACATCGATCGACTGATCAGGTCACAATGATCAAAGGATGATGTCACATTGATCCATCGAACAAGTCGCATTGTTCAATGGATCCATTGAGCAGGTCGCAGTGATCAATGGATCATGTCACATCGATCGACTGATCAGGTCACAATGATCAAAGGATGATGTCACATTGATCCATCGATCAGGTCGCAGTGATCAATGGATCATGTCACATTGATCCACTGATCAGGTCGCAGTGACCAATGGATCATGTCACATTGATCCACTGATCAGATTTCAATGATCAGAGGATGATATCACAATGATTCATTGTTTAGGTCGCAGGGATCAATGGATCATGATCAGGTCATAATAATCAATAAATCAAGATTCATCAAGATCGTTATGACTTCAAACATCACATGGGCACCTAGTGAAAATTTACTGAAATTTACTGAAAAAATATACTGGAGATCACCGAGTGAACCGAAAAAATTCACAACCGCAATTCGGGGATGAAAAGTGGGGGTCGAACCGGCGAGGCAGGCTCGTCCAATCAGTATCGATCGCCGTGCACGCAAAAGAAACAAAGCCCCGCGTTTTATATTTAATTTCCTTGATTCGCCCGAGGCCCGCGCGCCGTCTGCTAAGTGCAACCGAGCTGGAGTACGGGAATAGCGAAACGGAGGCAGCTACGCGGGATACCATTACTCACCGGCGCCCCGGAACATCCGGGCCACAAACAGATACGTACCTGCAACACAAAGAAAGGCGAACGTCATTAGATGTGTCGAGCAAGGACGCAACTTTTTATCGAACGATAAGCTGTTTTTATTTTGCTTTGACTGCAGGTAAATTAGCCGGAATTTCAAAGGACGTTTCTTGCGAGAAGTTTACGGGAAGGAGAGGGGGAGGGGGCTGGAGAAATGCTGTTTGCGAACTTGAAGGTCCTCAAGTGGAACGTTCTTGTTTGGAGGGCGAATGCCATTTGCAGTGATCTATGTGAAATGATCTGTACAAAATTCGAGAGGAAAGAGTTGGGAAGTCGATGGATCTTGTTTTAGTGTTATTGATTATTTTTGGAACAGATCTTAGTGTATAAATCAATGCATGAGGTCATAAAAAAAAAGGTCATGAAGTTCTCAACGTCAGATTGGGAACTTCATGTAGATCCCTTACATCATTTGGCATAGATGATTTCGCAAAAATAATTTGACAAAAGTAATTTGATATAAATCATTTTACATCAATGACGTTACAAAGATCGTTGCAAATATTTCATGTAGATCATTTTGCATAGATCATTATTCATGGAAGATCATCTGACATAAATAATTTCGAAAAGATGATTTTCACGTAAATTTGCCATGGATCCGTTTTACATCATTGCTTACTTCGTTCCTTCTGTTTCATCAAACAACGTTTCGAAGTGAACGGCGTGTAACTGATACCGCCTTGACGATAAATTCCAAAGATACATAAGCTAATAAGATAGAGAGACAACGAGGCACCGTCAGGGATTACGTGGCGGGCTCTTCGCTAAGTAAAACAAACGTTCTTAAATTTTCAGTGGCACGCAGTTAATTATTTTCCGCGCGCTAAGAAACGCGATATCCGCTGTCACTTTTTAGCCGGATGGCGCGACGGGTGGAGGGGTGGGAAAGGGGGGGGGGAGACACCGTCTCGGCGGATGACAAGTAAAATGCGCCGCTCGACGCGAAGGCATCCTTTCACAAAAATTAAAAACAAGCAGCGAAGGAAAATGAGAAATTGCGTTCCTGGTATTATTCGCGAATCGCTTCCAAATGAACTGTCGTAAAAATTTAAGCGCCCGTTTCGAATTCGCAACGCCCGCTACGAGTAATTACGCAAAACGCGTCGCGTTCACCCGGCGAGGTTACGTTATTGAGTAATTGGATTGCGGGTGGAAATGATAAGGGGCAGGTCAGGGATCACGGGGTTTTACAGAGCAAATGCCATGTCGTTTGATGTCAACGCATCGATGTAAATCATGATTTTGAAGACCATTCGAAAATGACTCATTTTACGTGACTCAGTTACAAAATAGTAAGATCGTATTTGAAGATCCTTTTTGTCTACTTAATTTATTCAAAATCTGATCTGAAATTCAGAATCTTTTAATCATCAACATTCTAGGTAGATCATCTTCCATTGATCGTGTTTCAGAGATAAATTTTTACATTTTTACACGTGTTCCAAAGACAAATTTTTGTTCTACCTATATCATTTTCCATAAGCCATTTGATCATAGATTATTTCGCGAAAATCGTTTCATAACATCTCGTTCCTCCCGACAAAGTGAATCCGACTGTAATGAAAAAAGAACAGTAGCAGAAAGTATCATTCCAAGACTGGCAATTCAAAAACACTCCACAATTCTCATCGGCGTTATCCCTAACTATCCCCTTCACCCGTGCAAGCACTTCTCACAAATTACTCGAATCGCATCGCCACGGGAAAAACGGGGCGCCCGTCAGCTTTTTTCGACAACTTTTTCCTTCCCGGCGAAAAATAATTAGGAACGCGATCCCGTAAGGATCACTAGGATCAGACCACAGGGATCAACGTGTCCGCAAGCAAGTTGCGCGCGTTTATTAAAGATTCGCCGTGGAGCCGTCTTCGGGCCGCGGTTATTACTAGCCGCGTCGGCTGATGGCTGCGTCGGCCGAAATTCGCCGCTCCGAGCCACTCCAAGCCAGTCACGACGAGTGAGACAATGGCGCGGTGATTTCGCGGAATTGCGACGCGCGTGATACTCGCAATTATTTTACATTATTCCGCCGGAAATACAGTCGACGCCGAATCAAGCGACGCTTCATTACAAATCAACCGATCGATCCGCCGCAATTATCGCCGCGGTTGTCGTCGCGTGATTTGCGGACGAACGGAGTCGCGCGACGACAGTCGGCGTGTTTGTTTGATCAGTCGTCTTGGTAGATAAATGATTGTTCATGGACGGTGATAAATAACGAGGATATGATCTACGTTCTATAATTATTTTCAAATTATCTACGAATCATTATTTGTCCAGAATCTAAAGATCATCTGTACGTCATGATGATTTGACCATTTAATCGTGATCTAAGATCCATGATCGCTTCGATCATGATCTATGATTCATGATCGCTTCGATCATGATCTATGATTCATGATCGCTTCGATCATGATCTATGATTCATGATCTACGATTCATGATCGTTTCGATCATGATCTATGATTCATGATCTACGATTAATGATCGCCTCGTTCATGATCTACGATTCATGATCGCTTCGATCATGATCTATGATTCATTATAGATTCGATCATGATTTATGATTCATGATCTATGATTCATGATCGATTCGATCATAATATATGATTCATGATCGCTTCGATCATAATCTATGATTCATGATCGATTCGATCATAAATTATGATTCATGATCAATTTAATCATAAATTATGATTCATGATCAATTTAATCATGATCTATGATCAATTTAATCTTGATACATGAAAAACTGAATTTAATCATGATACATGATTAAATTCAGTTTTTTATGTATCTATGATTTGTTGAGTTTATCATGATTTACTTCGCATGATTAATTCATCATGAATAATTCTCAAGATCATTACACGCAGATAATTTTTGTCAATCATCCAAAACAATCATTTTTCCAGCGCCAAATGGATGCCGGTTTATAATGCATGAGTCTGGCGTATCATTGCAGACAGATCAGGTCATTTAAGGCACCCGCTGCAATGCAACAATCCGCGGAAACAAGATCCGAGGCAACCCGGCAGACCCCAGGCCATATCAAAATTCATAGACGATAATCCCGAGCGTACCCTGCTCAAATTTCAGCGCGCGTCGCGCAGCGCCCCCGCAATAATCAATACGGACAAACAAACCTAAACACCGCGAAACTAATTAACTCGCGAGGCGAGGGGGGAGGGGAAGCCGCCGCTCGGAATAACGCCCTCCTTATTATTCTGCCGCGACCGGGGCGCAGTGCCGCAAAAAATGGTCCCTTGCCGACGTTACCGGTTTCGCGTTTTTTAGCCCCTCGCCACGTTCAAGCAGTTCTTTGCGTTCTCCGATGTTCGTCTTCACTTGGACTGCTGCGAATCGTAATCTTTATCTTCATTTAATTGTTTTTAATCAGGCAGCGTCTGAATTAAACGGTAATAAAATTAAACGGTAAAATTCCCGTACGGAATTTTACCGTTTAAATTTTACGGTTCAATTTCGTCATTATTAGATTCGGAAGTTTGAGAGATTAAAAAGGTCTTGAGATGATCTGTAGATCACGATCAAGTAATGATGACTCTAGATCGTGATCGCGTGATCGTAATGAAGCTTTTTTGATCTTGATAAAGACAAAGATAAAATTCCAGTGGGTGTCCATTCCTGTGGAAATCCAGTCCTTTCCAGACATTGTAGTCTAAAGATCATGATTTATGATCATAATGATTTATGATTATTGCCGATTTTGCAGTGAATTCATTATTGCCATCAGACCATGCTTTAGACATCATGTTCTAAAAAATTATTTCTGACTATTTATAAACATTTAGTAATATTAAAAACTTCCCCGAACCTTCTCTTTGAGATCAACAGCGTTATTCTTCAAGCCGTGATCCATCTCTGCTGATCTACCTGAAAAGATTTTCCTTCAGACCATAAAAACCGTGTACAAAGAGCGTTTTTCCGCGCGATGATCGACGTTAAATGGCCCATCCTAATTATCAGTTGAAAATGATAATAACGTTTGGATGGACGGAATGAAATGCTAAAAGGCACGGCGACTGCGTGATCCCGATGATCAAAGCAATAAGGGGCACGGATCCCCTCGGGGTTTTAAGCTCCGGGCGACCACCTGGGTGCACATCCCGGTAAGTGAGTTCGACTGATTAACCCAGGCCGTAGCTCACTCCGGCGTGCTCTTAATCCGCGCAATCCGGCGCTGTCGGCTCTGTTATTTCTTCATTTAGATTCGTCGGCCGCGCAGCGGGCACTTTATTTGCCGCGTGAGAAGCGGATGCGAAGCGACGTCTCGGCGTGTCATTTCATTGATTACGCAACGCCGGCTTCGTCGATGATGAGAAACGAGTCATTTGGAAGTGTAATCGACGGATTCCGCTACGGAGTGGTACGCAATTAGCCGACGCGACTGATCGACGCGTAATCGTCTGAACGGGACGACGAGCGTGAAAGGTTGCTGCGATGATCCGCGAGGAAGGCAGTGAGAGGTTGTTTTTCACATTTTTCAATGGGGTACGATTTACGGGTCACGATCAATTCATGATCTGCGGGTTTCAATCACTAGTGATCCTGGTTTATAGATCATGATCGTGCCGTCAGTCTTTAGATCATGATGAAATCATAATGATCTGAATATCCTAGTTTATAAAATCATGGTCGAGCCAGCATAATCTGCAGATCATGATCAATTTATCATGTAGGTTGTGATCGAATCATATTTAGTAGAGATAATGATCAAGTCATCACGAACACCATGGTCAAGAATTATATGTCTTCAGTTCATGATCAAGTCATAAAGTCTGTAGATCGTGATCAAGCCATTATAATTTGTAGATAATGATCGAGCCATCATAGTCTGCAGATCATGATCAAGTAGTTATGTAGACCGTGGTTACGTATTAATAGTCTTCAGATCACGATGAAGTCATAATGGTCTGAATAACATTATCGAGGTGGCATGGTCTTTAGATCATGATTAAGTCATCATGTAGTCCTTGGTCAAGTATTAATGAGTTCATCATCTTAAGTTCATCATCAAATCATGAAAGTCTGAGGGTCATGATCAAGCCATTTTAGACTATAGATCATGATCGAACCATCATAGTCTGTAGATTACTTTCGATTCAGCAATACTATTAGATTGATTCTTAATGTTATTGTTTTGACATATGTCACTGGTCATATAAAGACCAGTCCATTCTCTTAAAACGTTATTTATATATCAAAGAATGTGATATAAGAAATTCAAAACTTTTAGTGTAACTGATAAATTCAGTTCAAGTACAAAAACAATTAAACGCTTACAAAATATACCTGCACATTAACCAAAACTGCAATGTTGAACTAAAAATATTCCACCGAACATTAGAAACAACAAAATTATAGACCATCAGATTTAGAGACCATGGTCAAGATCATCGTCTGTAAATCATAATCAAGGCATTACGGTCTTGAGATCATGATCGAGCCACCATAGTCTGTAGATCACCACTCCGTTTTCACAAGTCTACAGCTCTACATCAGTCTACAATGATCTCTAAGCTTGATCTTCCTGCGGTTATCTGCAAACCTTCTGCTATCTCTGATCAAACTAATGCTCTTAACATTCTTCATCTTCAAATCTTCCTCTCTTCGTGACCCTCCACAAAACCAACAGATCTGGTCAAAAAAGTAATTTACCCGAGGTCCCGTCGCAAAAACGCGGTTAAACCGAAGGAAGCGCGGCCGGGCAACGACGCGATCCTATAATTTCTATTCCCGGTGTGTTCTTCCCTTTATTTTAATTCCAACCTTTGCCGCGGCGCACGCTCGGTCGAGCGAGAAAAAAAGCGCGAGAGCTCCCTGTTCCGCGGATGTTGTTGCCACCGCCGCGTTGTACGTGAGGTCGGGGTTGAGCCTCGCGACCGCCGAGTGGGGGAACTTGCACGGGGCGAAGGGGGGAGGGAAGGGGGTCGACGCAGAAACGCAGCCTCGGGCGATTTAAAAAGTTTCATTACCGCTGGCGTCAGACTCCAGTTCCAGACGCGGAAATTGAATACAATCCAGTATCCACTGCCCGGTCAATTTCCTTTGCTATCTCGACATTTTTTGCAGTCGAACTTTCCGCCGTCGATATTCGTGCGAGGCGAGCGGCCGAGGTTGATGGCGATCGCTGTCGGGACGGCAAATACACAAAAAAACGAGAGAAAGGGGAGGCACACGAATCGACGTCGCAACGAGCTACGACAAATCGATTGCGGGACGTTTGTGGAAACAAAGATTGTTGTCTTTTATTCGGCGATTATCTTCAATTGACCGACCCCTAATAACCAACTTTGTGTAGTTAGCTCCGTTCCACCTTCGCCCGAGCGTAAATCGAATCAGTTTTTGCGACTTGTCGTCGAAACGGACAGAGATGATTGGTTTGCTGATCTACCGATTAGTGTCTTCGGTGAGTGACTTCGGGTGATTGACCGACGCGAATGATCTATCGATTTTGAAGTAATCGGAAAAGGTTTGGGAAGTGATGGTAAGATCACTTTCTAGTAGTGGAAAGTGATCATTCGATAAAGAGATCATTTAATTGAAGAGACTGATCTTCATCTAATGGTCTTCACAAAATGATCGGTAAAGTGATTGGGTATAGTAACTTATAAGGATAGACTTATCGCCATACTGGATCTATTTATGACTTCAGAAACAAGTCTTCGTGGAATGATCTTTAAAGAATGATCGATCGCTTAGTGAGGAGACTGATCTCTATCGAATGATCTTCACGAAATGATCAGTAAAGTTTTGGCTTGGATTTAGTAACTTATGAGGATAGACTTTTCATCCTATTGAATCTATTAATCTCTCTATTAATCCACGAAGATTTGAACCAAATCTTCACAGAATGATCGATCGACTAGTGATCTTGAAGTGATCTTCACGAAATAATTGTTTAAATACTCTTCATCTTCAGAATCTTCACAGAGTGTACTATCACTGATCAAATGAAACACAATTTCCATTACCAGATCATTGGCTAATCGTCCATCCATACTGTCGCAATAAGCTCCCGAGACGATAATATCCGTCGACGATTTAAATCCATTGAGCCGACGTAAGTGAAACAACCACGGGTTTCGTAGCCGAAGAATGGGTTACAATGATTTGTATAATGTTAAATGAAAGCGTGGCGAAAAGGAGTCACATACAAATTAGAGCGAAAAATGCATTGAGAGGTGTAACGCCGGCGAAAACAAAAGTCTTTGTCGAGTTGTCACGGTGAATTGCGGGCATTAGTGCAACAGTAACCGAACGGCAAGGTGTCCCGAACGATTATCAAATAGCCCGGGCGGTCGGGCGACGACTTTGAATCGGCGCTACAGTTATAAACCCCGGCGTAAGGGCGTTTTATTTACGACTGTCAGAACAATAGTTCTTGATAGTGGCACGACATACGGTCGCAAATCACATTCGCCGGGCAACGCGCTCTTGTTTTTCATGCCGGCCTACCGAGTGCATTAGCCACGACGAAAGAAACCGGCCGGGAGAAATGGGAGAAAGTAAATTGCGCTATTGTAATGGAGAAGCATTTGTCTTAATGATGCCATTATTGAGTCAGCCGCGAGTAATATCAACCGGCTGATTTCGATCGCACGATTTACGGGTGAGGAAACTGAATCTGAGAACGGTTTTCGATTTGTTTGAGAGGGATACACCTTTGGAATTGAAACTTCGCGACATTGCGTGAAGATTTTCAAATCTTCACGACATTTAGCCGAGATTTTTACAACTTGAGTGACGACACTTTACGTGAAGATGGAGATCTTTAAGACATGAAGATTTGAAGATCCTCAAAGGCGTGAAGATTTGAAGATCTTTAAAGTCGTGAAGATTTGAAGATCTCCAAAGATGTGAAGATTTGAAGATCTTCAAATACGTGAAGATTTGAAGATCTTTAAACACGTGAAGATTTGAAGACCTTCAAAGACGTGAAGATTTAAAGATCTTCAAAGACGTGAAGATTTGAAGATCTTCAAAGACGTGAAGATTTGAAGATCTTCAAAGGCGTGAAGATTTGAAGATCTTCAAAGACGTGAAGATCTTCAAAGACGTGAAGATTTAAAGATCTTCAAAGACGTGAAGATTTGAAGATCTTCAAAGACGTGAAGATTAGAAATTCTTCAAATCTTCAGTGAAACCCTCAGAGTGAAGATTTTGAAACATTCGTTTTGTTTGAGTCGGATAAGCCTTTGGGATATGAAACTTCGCGATGTTGTGTGAAGATCTTCAAATCTTCACTAAAAGTAAAGATCTTTACAACTTGTCTGACTATGTAATTTCAAACCTTTACGATACTGTGTGAACGTTTTCGAATATTCGTCTTCAAATCTTCCCGATCTCGTGAAGATCTTCATAAAAATTACATATCTCCTTCAACTCTTCATCAGTATACACACTTCGACAAGGCCACCCTCCTCGTTTAGGTTGCAACAGTTTGAAATGACGCGACTTTGAAGTGAAGGTTTCGTTATAATGATTCGATGACGGACCCCCGAATGCACCACATCAAAGAAGGTCATTCCGCTCTGATTTATTCGTAATCATCCAAACCGGATAATTGCGCGTGAAGATAGCATCGTGAATGGGCGCAATTGTCGGGTCGCCGCGCGACAACGGCGCCCCCTTCAACCGGCCCGATTTTGCGCGGTGGCGCACAAAGCGCGACGATATTTTGCGCCGCGCGGCAAAATATTCTTATCAGTCGCGCTGGGGTGCAACGCAAAAACAATGCGAGGGAAATATCGCTCGCGGACGAATTGAATACACGCGGAGGGTGTAATGCGCGGAATGTAAAAACGGGGGTCTTGCCCACTCGAGTGCGCGGGCATGCGAGCCTCTGTACGTGGTTATCCATCAATGAATACTTCAATTGTGAAGAGGCCGCGGTGCTTAACACTCGGGGCCGACGCGGAAAAAAATGAAACGCGCGCGTCGAATAATTCATCGCTCCATTCCGAGTCGCCGCGGATTCATTTGATCAACCAAAAACAAGCGTCTTTAAATTTAAATCGCCATTTGCGCTTCACTGTGTTCGAGGGCTTCAGCTGTCCACGGCTCTACATTTTTGCGAGGGTAAATTCGGGGCAAATGTGTTTTATTGATGTTGGTCCAGGGAAATTTAATGCTGTATATGTTAAATCTTCACTTAGCAGTTATACTCTTCAGTGTTTGGGTTCTTCATGTAGTCTTCCATTTTCAATCCTTTTTCTCGCAGAATCTTCGCAAACCTTTATCTTCCAAATCATTACTTTTCTCAGCATTAGATGAAGATCTTCATGATCTCGAATGAAAATCTTCACGATCTGGACAGAAGTTTTCACGATCTTGAATGAAGGTCTTCACAAAAATCAGTAAAAAGTTTTTACGATGGTAAGCTTCTCATAAATGTTAATCTTGAATCTTCATCCAGAAAATCTTCATTCCTTAATCTTCACATTCTTCATCAAATCTTCACACTTTATCCAATGTAAAAATCTTCACAAACGTGTATCCTGCCTCCACCATCAAAATCACTTTTTTCTCGGTATTAAATGAAGATCTTCACGATCTCGTATGATAATCTTCACGATCTTGAATAACGATCTTCAGCGATTGAGTAAACATTCTTACGACGCTAAGCTTCTCACTAATCTTCATTTTGAATCTTTATTCCAGAAAATCTTCAGTTCTTTAATCTTCACATTCTTTATCAAATCTTTATACCTTATCCAATCTAAAAATCTTCCCTGAAATATTTCGTCTCACTAAATGAAACGTCGACGTGTTCTCTTCCATGTCGAACACGCGGCAGATGATCGTGAAATTAACAAGTCGAATGGCAAGCAGTTGAAAAGTACGACGCGAAGTTACGAACGGGGCATAATAAATGTAGCAGTGGCATTCTGCGAAATATCAATTTCGACGCTCATTTCTTTCGCCAAAACTTTTCCAATGTAAGTGGAGGAACGAGTTGGAGCAAGTTCCGGGCGAAGTTTTTTTCTCTGCCCCCCTCCCTTTTGTGCTTTCCGCTCTCGCACGCGTCACTCGCGTCGGAGCCCGGTGATCGAGTGATACCGATCGCACTCGGCAACACTCCCGCGCATTATTACACGCATGGCTTCGTTACTTGTCAAACGCGCAACACTCGCAGCCGATCGATCGGCGGAGTTCTAATTACATTTTCAGCGAGTAGTTTGTACACAAGTTCGACGCGTCAAACTATTAACTCGCGCGAAAAGTCGGGTCCACTTTGCCCGATTAAGTCGGCAACCAAACGCGCAACTTTCAAATAATCCAAACGAGAAATTTTTTTCGCTCAGCGCGACGATTCGGGTGATCGTATTTTTTAACGATGTAAGCATCTTTTCTCGTCAGGAAAGATATTTTGCGACGAAACATTTTTATAGATCAGCGTGGCAATGGTACCGATGCAAATATTTGCTTATAAAGAAAATTAAGATTGTAACGATCTTTGAGACGAAAATTACATAATTTCTCGTGGATCATGATTTAAGGATCATTTTTCATCATGATCTGAGGATTATAGTTCTTGGGTCACTAGTCAAAGATAGTTATTTGATTATGATTGTTCTTAATAATTATTCGAATTATCCGAAGATCATGATCTCAATAATATTGTGTATTCGAACTTGATCTGAATCGTGATCTAATAACCTTTATTCGTTACTCCAGATCTAAAAAGTAAGCTCATTCATCATGATTTGAAGATCACGTTTTAAAGATCATTCCCTATGGATCACGATCCAAAGATCGCGATGAGAAAATTATAGCTTGCAGATGATTCAAAGACCACGAAGATAATTTTTAACATACAGCCAAAGATTTAACGGACGGTTTTTCGCCCAAAATTTTTGGAAACAATACTCATTGTTCGGAGTCTGCGGAGGACTGCGGCAGTCCTAAATTATTCATGTAATTAGTTTGCACTTTGATAAGGTAATTAAGAAAAAATTGATATGCATTTGAGGCGGCCGATTTACCGGTTCGCCGGTTTCGCGGCTGTCGCCATTGTTCTCGTCGTCTTGTCAAAATGACGAATCCATTCGTGTAATGAATAAACTTCCGGGTGCGAAACGCCTGGGATTTACATGAAATATCGCGCGCGTATTTTAATTGCGGCATTCCGCGCGGATCATTTACGTATTTATTATTTCGTACGGCGTGACGCAACGAGTCACGCATAATGCAGATCACAATACAACGTCTATTGTATGTAGATCGTTTCGCAAAACCCAGACGACATTGCCGGTTCCTGGACTATTTGAACGGAATATATTTTTTGTAACATTTTTCAAAAGGATTTAGAAACATGGCTTTATTCACGTAGATTTAGAAAAAATTTCATCACGTTTGAGACAATGGTCAAAGATCATTATATTAGCATTATTGTAGATTATTTCATTATGTTCTTATGTTCATATCATTTTTAGATGATTTTCTTCGTATCGCATATTCTATAACATGGGAGGGGGGTCTAAAGGGGCTGAAGATATATTCATATTCATAACATTGCTATAGTTATGTGCAGGTCAATATTCATAATAAGACCAGTTCCTACTCGTATAACATTTTTATCTACTTAAAAAATCTTATTTAAGAAATAATTCAAATGTTAACATTCCATTTCATTTCAATATGTTACGCATTGTATTTATTTTCAAAACAATGCCATTAGATTGATTCGTAATGTTATTATTATGATACATGCCAATGGTCATATAAAGACCAGTCCCATCTCTTATAACAATTTATTTTTCTACTTCAATGAATGTGATTTAATACATAATTCATACATATTTTAACATCAGATCATTTTAGATCATTTTCTTCGTATCACGTTTTGCAGATCACATTTTGTAAAACATATTTTATAGATCACTTTTGGTAGATCATTTTCTTATCACATTTTGAAGATCATTTTCCTCCTATCACCTTTGTAGATCACTTTCTTCATATCGTAGAAACATTTTAAGAGAATCACTTTTGTAATTTATTAACTCACATCATGATCACTTTTTTCTAGATCTTCCGCCTCATATGATAAATCGCTACATATCCCCATAGATCACTCGAATCCGATCACTTTTCGACTCGACGATCGAAAAGCCTTACGAAAGTCGATAAATACGTCATCGATTTCGGCGGGGTATGTCGCCACCCCACTTTTTTGAGCCGCGTCGCCACGGGCGAGGGGGAAATTGCGCCTATTGAGAGTGCTGCGTTGTTTCGCCAATCAGCCTGGGGCGCGCGTGGACATACTCCACTACTGTACTTATGAGTAGGGTCAGCGAGGGGAGACCCGGGCAGCCCGGGGAGAGGGGTGTAGCTTTGAAGGGAAGGGGGGGGGGAGTAAAATTGCCGAGCGGTTGTCAGTGACGGGATAAAACATGCAGCGAACGCACGAATGTTTCGTGTTTTTCGGGCTTGGAAATCCGTGTCGTCGCTTCCGTGCGAATTTCTCGTGAACGTCACGAATCTCAAGTGTTCGAGTCGAGTGATTGTCTGATTATGGCGGTGTAGATACCAATCACCTTGTATGACACTTGTAGTGATCTGCGACAAGGTCTACTTGGTCTAAAAATTGAGATCGATAGATCGATCGACTCAAAAATGATCTGTAGATCAATTGATTATTGTGTGGAGAGGATAGGACAGTTATTTTGACAAGATGATCTAGATTTATAGATCATTTGAAACGAAAATGATCTATAGATCTTCTGATTATTATGTGACAGGTAGATCGTGTGATTATTATGTGACTTTGATCGTGATCTCCGCAAATCTTTTTATGAGGAAATAATCTTGTGGTGAGGATGGGACAGTTATTTCAACAAAAAGATGATCTAGATATATCTTTCGAAACGAAAATGATCTATAGATTATTTGATTATTATATGACAAATAACTTTGAACATGACCTTCGCGATTCTTTTTATGACAAAATGACAGAGTAGGAAAATTACTTCGATAAGAATATGATCCAGATTTCGGGTGTCGCAATGATCTATAGATCATTTCCAAAGTAATGCGCTTTAGATCATTCAGTAAATACTTGATCCTTAATTTGTTCTTCAAAATCATGACTCATGGATTTGTAGATGAGAACTATTGTTAGTTGCAAGGTAGATCTGTGTCTAGATAGGATCTAGATATCTGTATAAAAAGTTCAATCAGTAAAAATATCATTACTACAAATGATCTGTCATTAACTTTTAACTAACCGATGCATTGCGATCATAATTAAATCATGAGGTAATTTTGGCAAAAGTACCATTCCAGCAATAATCATGAATATATTGATCACACTAATGCTCAGTCTGGCGAATTGTTTATTCGTATTAAATAATGCTTGCTGCGAATTTGGCACGATTCATTTGAACGTGCGCATACACACGAATATAAATATGCGCAGCGGTCTAGAAACCAACGACTACTTTCCGTGCAATAATAAGACCTTCAAATATGAACTAATTAGCATCGAAGCCGAATCTAATTGGTTATTCAATTACAAGCACGGAACTGCATGAAAATTTTGGTTAATTAAGTCGTTAATCCGCCGCGCGCATCGCTTTCTATATTTATACATATTTGCGCGGGATTCGTTACCCGCCACGCGCAACAGCATTAGATATCGTTTTCATATTCATCCGCCGCGAAATGATGCATTAATTGTTGCGTAATTTTGATCGCTGGATTAACTGTGTTTAATTACATTACATTCAACTTGAGCTTCCAGCGTAAAAAAATTAATTAATGTTCGCGACCCGCCGTACGTTTTTCAGTCTTTTTTCTTTCCAGCTCAGTGGCAGGAACTCTGCTTAGATCATTTTGATCGTCTGTTGCGATCATTTCCCGTGGAAATTGGATCATTACTTGCACTTCCCCGACATTTCACCGATTCGAACTAGTCGGAAACACGAGATTGATTGGTCGCCGAGACGAAAAAGCGTCTCGAGCGCCACCTACTAAATGGCTAAATTATTAAACTTCACGCCCGGTCATTGTGACGTAACTTTACGGTTAGTTTCGTACTCGATTAAACTTGATGTAATTGAATATACTACGGATTTTAATTGAAGCGATTAATTCGTTTAGTTGTGGCAGTATGTTATAAACTTTGCGAAGAAAGGCTCAAGCTTTGATTTACGCGCCAAATTCGAAGTTGCGCGACGCGCCGAGTCGACGGCGACGTGAATTGCGAATTATTCATACAACACTATCCATTTGATGTAATCTACCGAAAACGATCTTAAAACACTGATGGAACGTCGGATGTGATTTGTTTTGAGTGATATATTGCGATTTGTGACGAAATTTTAAGATGAAATGTAGTCTATGAATATCTGTAGAGATGTAGAATAATATATGGAAAAGCTTTGAAGTAATATAGTAACATATATGTCATTACTACTATGAAGTAATGAGTACAATGTTTGAAATTGTGTATGTAAAATAAGTAAGTAAAATTATAAAATCGAATTAATTTGTTATGATTTTTGATTACATATAATTGTCTTAGATGATCTGCAGTGATCTATGACGATCTACAGTAATCTATGACGATCTGCTGTGATCTATGACGATCTACAGTGATCTATGACGATCTACAGTGATCTATGACGATCTACAGTGATCTATGACGATCTACAGTGATCTATGACGAACTACAGTGATCTATGACGATCTACAGTGATCTACGACGACTTATAGTGATACATAACAATCTGTAGCGTTCTATGAAGGCTTATGAAGATCTACTATTAGGTGTGAAATATAATCTACAGTGATCTAAGTAATTCTACAGTGATCTCTTACGATTTGTGGTGATTTATACTGATCTACAATAATCTATGACGATCTTCAATAATCTATGATCGATTTACAGCTATGTATGAACGATTTACAGAGATCTCTTACGATTTATGATGATTTATACCGATCTACAATGACTTATGTCTATAAACAATTATCTATCAACATCTACAGTGATCTATGGCGATTTACAGTGATTTATAACGATCTACAGTGATCTATGATTGCTTATGAAGATCAACGATAACGTATGACTATTGATATTAATTCATGATGGTTTCGAATTCGTTATAATGATCTATAATGATCTATAACGATGCAGAAAGTCGGTCGACGTAATAATTCGTCGTTGGCCTGAAGGTTGTCTAATTGGATCCACTTGAATCGAGTTCGCGGAAACAGTTTCGAGACCTCTCCGTTTAATTCGACACGCGAGCCAGAGGGCGAAGGTGTCGGCGGAAACGGCTCTCTTTATCGCTTTTTACGGCGCATTTCGCGCGAACGCTGAACGGGATCGTTACGCGGCGTGCATTAATCCGGACAACGTCTCGCACCAACTGTGACCGTGGCATTTTATCTTTTCATCGTCGACCAGCTGGCGGCAGGCACTTCTTACGCGGAGCATCACGCAGGACACATGCCGCCGCAATCCATCCGAATCTGTATGCGAGGTCGGACCCACCGCCAGATATTATCGTATGTTTACGTGTGTCGCCCGACAACTTTGACTATGAATTTTTTATAGTCCAACGGCCAGGAGGGCCGGGCGACGAGCACTTTTGGCTCGTGATCGTCCTGCGAAATGCGAGTCGACGAGACGTCGCATTTTTACAAAGAGAGTCGGGCAAAAATGCGGTTTCGCTGTCGTGATTTCGGGAGACGAGAGGTTTTCAGATTTTTTGTTTGGGGCAAGATCGCGATCTACGTTGTTAAATTTGGGAAGATTTATGTTTTAAATCTATGAGGCATATTTGGTTAAGACCTTGGTTTTTTAAGATTACGATGAATGTGCATTCATTGAAAACATAAGAAATTTAATTCATAAGACTGAAGATTTTTATTAAGACTCCTGATTTCTATTAAAATAATGAAGATGTTGGGGATCATAATCTTAGACAAAATATCTCTGAAAAATTGTGTTATTAAAGTAGATTTAACATTGATCATGATCCCAACGTTACTGATGGATCTTGGTCTAAAGATCATTGCTTGTAGATCAGATTTAAATATCATTTCTCGAAGATCATGATCTAAAGATCATTTCTCGTAAATCATAATGCAAGGATCATTGCAAGGTAAAACATGATCGAAAGATCATTGCTCGTAGATTATAATTTAAGGATCATTGCTAGTAAAACATGATCTAAATATCATTGGTCGTGGCTAAGGATCTAAATATCATTGCTCGTAGATAATTCTCTAAAGATCATGGCTCGTAACTCATAATCTAAACATCATTGCTCGATTATGATCTAAAGATCATTGCTCCTGACTCCTGATCTAAATATCATTGCTCGTAGATCATAATCCAAGGATCATTGTTCACAGATCATGATCTAAAAATCATTGTTCGTAGATCGTGATCCAATGATCATTGCTCGCGAATTATGTTGCAAAGATCACGATTCCGATTTTATTTTTTATTAAAGATTCGTGGATGACTTATACATTTTTTATGAAGAATTTTATGAAGAATTTTATGAAGATGTTATCGTTCGAAATTTAATTCCTCGTCCCATCCCGTCCGACCCCGTCACCGGCCTCCCACGTGAAGATACAATCGAAACACCGAGTCGACGAGTCAAAGTGCCGTGAAGAGCTATCGCGCTTCATCTCCATTAACCGCGAGGCGTTCAATTAGTGCGATCGGCGAGCGTTAACGAAGCGGCCCGGACGTGCGATTAGCGCGAAGACGCGTTTCCTGTCGAAAATTCCGCGCGCTCGCTCGAAACAATGAGCCGCCCTGACTGCCCACGAGCGGTGGGCGTGGCAGTCAGCCGTCGCGCAAAGTAACGAGGCCCCAAAAACAATGCCCCGCAGCCACCTACGCCGAGCCGTCGATGAATTATCGCTCGTCGGCCAAGATTATAGAGGGCGCCATTTTTTAGCCGCGCGTCGCGTTGTTTATCGCCTCGTTATTCATCCGGCGATTTTGCGCTTTTATTCGCGATTTATATCGTGGGATGACGCCGGCGTTTTTACCGGCAACGAAATTCGAACTATTCGGGGAGACGATCTAGGAGTGAAGATCTAGGGGACGCTCCGTTAAGAGGTAGCAAATAAGAAGCGAGATTTCGAAGGTGAAGCAAGATGAAGTGGTCGAATCAGGTGAAGAGGTGGTGAAGAGGTTGAGAGTAAGATTAGGAGTGCCATATAAAGGCGGAAGAGCAACCGTAGACTTTGAAGAGAATATGAGAAGAGGTTGAAAATAAGTTGTAGATGATATGAAGACGACATTGCGAAGACCCTGAAACTGTTCAGAGATGAAGAGCTAAAATGGATATGTAGAGTGAAAAATGAAAATTGGTCGTTGAAAGAAATTCTAGATAATATATCATAGAAGAAGATACCAGGAATATGAAGTTCAGTAAACATCTTCACCTCTTCAATTACAACGAAATCCTCAAGATTACCTTGAACAGTTGAAATGGTGAAAAAATTATAGATGTCTCTCAAAGAGCGAAAAAACAAATCAACGACCAAACCTCTTCATCCCTAGACTTCCCTCTTCACGTTCCAGCAATCGCGACGGCGAAAGAATGCAAACAACCGGAGCCGCGTGAAAAAACAATCGCCCGGAGCTGTCGATCTGGAGATAAACATTTCGCGTCGCGACAGTCGGACGGTCCGTTTCGTCTCGGCTTCAAGACAGCCTCGTTACTCGAGAGCCGTCGCGTAATTACGCGTTACCTCCCTCCTAATACGTCGCCGGGAGACCGATAATTAAAGTATAACTCGGTTGCATTGCCCGTTATTCCTGGATACGTAATCACGGGCAGGCAGTCGGAAAAAAGCTCCGGTAATTGATTCGCAAGCGATAAGATAACAAAATGTAGCGCAACTCGAACACGAATGTTCCGCTATTATTTTCATTTCAGTTAAACAACTTTTTTCTGTCCGTTTATTATCAACAACGCCGCTTGCGCGTAATTGTTTGTAATACAGGAGACTTTGCCACGACGCGATCTTCGCGTGATCGCCGCTAAACAATTTTTACGTTAAATTTCGCATTACCGTAATTGCAGCCAATCATGAAGCCCGTTCTTATTAATCCGCTCGCGGCGAGATTTTTTCGCGCGTTCGTCATTGTCGACGACGCTTCGCAACTTTTCCTTTTCGAGCGAAATTGCACGCTTTTTACTTCACCGAGACATACCTCTTCGCGAAGGCTTGTTGTTCGACGCGGCAGATTTCGAAAATCGCGCGCTTCCTGCGACATCTATCATTATTCCCAAGGAAAACCGACTTCTTCAAGGTCAATTGTAAAAACACTTCTATCGAACGGACAGTAACTGCAGGGTGCCAAGTTGATTTATTTTCGGAATCTTCTTGGATGGGATAATTTGAGGTTAGGATTGCGGAATTAGCGTTTGGTAACGGTTTCGTTATGTTGACAAATCTTTTTCATACCCCGCGGGTTGTTGGGAATGTCCGTTTAACGATGATAAGTGCAAAATGCGGGCAGTATAGATTATGCATTCGCATCGTTTGCAAATTGAAGTAAATTGCGCAATATGCAGATCTAAATTACCCGCGTTTTATCTTCATTCGGGCGCCACGCCGCGATAGAAAAATAAAAGTAACGCGCATCTGAATTCCGCGGGTTAAGTGTTATTTATTCGCCGCCGCATTAGCACAGTTTTACGGCGGCGTTTCCGCGTCATTGCTGCATTTGCGGCGCGAATTTCTGAGTATCTTCACGTGGTCTTCACTAATTAGGATCGTTAGTTTAAGTTAGTTTAAATGTAGTCGCCGAAAAACATCCGAAATAGTTAGTCAACTTTTTATTCGTCCAAACCAGTCTTAAGTTATCAGATCATCTTCACGAAGTCTTCACCCGTACTATTTCTTTTCGAATATTCATCGTTGAAGTTAATCTTCACGTGTTCGATAATTAAGATTTTATTCCATTAACTTATCTATTCGTCGATAAAATCTTGAGATCTTCATTCCATTAGTATGTCATCAAATCTTCATTATTTCGATGCAGGCAAAGTGTCAGCTTTCACTGAAGACTCGTGAAGATTCACATTAAATACAAAGTTTTCAGCAAAGACAAACAGCTGAAAACGTTAAACGTCTTCACACCATCGATACCTCTTCAAATCTTCTCACTCACGAGGAAATCTTCACTTGCTCTTCACTCGAAAAACGGTATTTCTGCCTTGCAAATGCTGTGCTTGAAATAAATGGTTTGCGCTCGTCTTCAAACTATCCATCTTTCAACGACCAATTTGATGGAGCGACTTTATCGACGCAGAGGGCGCTTCATTAAGAAAGTGAAGTACCGCACGCGCTCCGTCGGGTCATACAATATTCACCTCCTCTCGTTCCATTACAGCGGACGTCAAAAACAAGTCCGAAGTCAAGTTCCGGGGAATCGAACCCCGGTTCCAATACAGTCGGCGAACTTCCGGTCCAGGTAAGGGAGAGGGGGAGAGAAAGCGTCCGCCAAGCTCAGCGACAAAGTTCGCCACAATTTCGCTCTCTTTGCTCCGAGTGTGACAAGTCTTCGGCACAGGCGACGGGGGAAGGCAATTTTTACTCCGAGTGCCGTGACACACATTCCAGTTTGTTTGTTAGTTCGTTAGGAAAAAGGAAAAGGTGGAAGAGGAAAGTTCATCTACAATTCGCAGTCGTCGTTTGAATGTAGCGTGACCTTAATATCCAAATCACTGTGACAGAGTTAATTTTTTAGTAAATCTTTGTAGAAAGATACAATTCTTCACGAATCTTCACGTTTTGATGAAAAATCATGATGTGTTGCGTCATGATGGTTATAACAATCGTTAGTAATGATGGTTTACAACAATCATTAGTAATGATTGTTTATAACAAACATTAGTAAGGATTCTACAATTCAACGGAAATCTTCGCGTGTCTTCACAGATCTTCATGGATCTTCACTTCCATTTATCGAGACTCACGATAGTTTATTCTCTTTCACCCCGTAGTTTCTATATGAAGATTGCGAATTTTCACGATGATTCGCTGTTTCGTCGTCATCACTTGAATGTGTAATACAGGAAACGGAACGAGCAAAGCATACGTACAAAAACATGTAAAGGTAGCGGCGAATCTCGTTGGCGTCATTGCGCGCGCAAAACCAGGTCACAATTAGATGAAATTCAACTAATGACACTGGAAACAAGGTCCTTAATAACGTCGTTCATGCAAGCAAGCAAACATTTCCGCGTCGTTAACGTTTTTTCTTACGCCGAATTTTCGCGCATATAGCGCTTCGCTCGCTCGAACGAAATTTTATATTCGTCCCATGACGCTATTCGTTGTAAATTCGTATTCGACGGTATTTTTGTCTTATTCGTAATTACACACTCTGTCTAACGAATACCAATATGTTCAATGAATTATGTCTGGTTAGGGCACATTCATTTTTTTCATTTTCTAAAAGATTATCTTTCTGTTTTTTCTAATAATTTCTTCTTATAATTTTTATTTTTACCAAATGAGGATAAAAGGACCGTGATCTTGACCATTGTGGATAGAAATTATTACCTTGATTGTTAATGTAAAATTTCGTGTTTCAGTGTTAGTGTTGTTTGAGTATAGTGCTGAGGGTGATGTTTGAGATAAATATCTGTTTACTTCGTTGCAATAATTGTCTTGGTTTGCGAATTTGGTCGTTCGGTGGTAATCGGTAATGTTTTACACTGATCTTTTGTTTTAGTGCGTGTACTGATTATCTTTCTAGCAGACGAGAGGCGTTTGGAGAGTTTTCGCCATACGTTTTATTATGCTGGCCGGATCATGACCGGGGGGCCACGTACACATTCACTGAGTGTTCTCCAAAAACTGGTAGCGGCCGTATTAGAAGACGGCGATGGTGGATTTTCCGAGTGGGAATCGGTTATGGAAGTTGCGGAGTGCGGAGTGTTGTTGGACGCCGAGCGTTAGGCTCGGAGGTAATTAAATTCTTAAAACGGTCTTTATACTTTGTGGCAGAAATGCTGACGCTTGGGTTAGCATCGGGTTACTTGCGATAAGCGGGCGCGTTCGGCCGAGTTGCGGAGGTTTTAGTTTATAAAATGTCTTCTTACGAGCTGGATCTTGTACGTCGAAAGCTCGAGGAATGCCTAGTTAGTGTGGTTTTTTTGTTCTTGTGCTTCTCTTTTCTCTTTTACTTTTCTCTTTTTTTGAAGTATGTGCACTGAGAAAACTAAGTGGTAAGAAGTCACCATTTACGAAACAATCATAAAGTACCCCCCAAAATGTGTATTAAATTTGTGAAGAGAAAGAAATGTAAAAGTGTGAAAATATATTGGACGATTCTAAATTGTATGTGTCTGTCGTTTTTCCCCTGGGGGCTGAGGTGGGTAATAGTTGGGGAATGAAATTCTTGTAGAATTTTTTTTCTCTTTTCGATAAAAGTTTGTATGCGTTTTCAGTTATTAAAGGGGGGGGGGTAATTATGAAAAAAGGGGGGAATT
>JABFPB010000134.1:0-53979 GCA_022817645.1 Ceratoteleas bidentatus
AAGAATTCCTAAGAAATCGGTCACAATTCCTAAGATTTCATAAGAAATTTTTTAGGGATTCTTAGGAAATCTTAGGAATTGTGACCGATTTCTTAGGAATTCTTGGGAACTCAAAACACGGGCTTAGATTTTTCTAAGTACTTGGAAATATTCTAGAATTATCAGATAAGAGCAGGATAGAATCCAGATAAATTCTCGATAGTGCGTAGAATCTGGATAAAATGTCAATACACTTTAAATCGGATTCAGTAAGATTTTCGATCGAATCTCAATATACCCTGGATAAAATACTCTGCCTACAGTTTAGATAACCCTTGCATACAAATAATAAACGCATGAATTGCCCACAAAGTCCGCGCAACAAACTCCATTACATATTTACACTAAATCTATAATCTTTTCCAATCCCCTTAAACCGTCCCCATCCATATCACAATCCCAAATAATTCGACAAAAACCGACCTCCAAACCCACCCTTCGTTTCACCGAATCCCAGACGACGAAACCGCAGACATTCGTGAAGAAAAATAACGCGTCGAAAAGCGAAGGGGCGAAAAAAGTGTCGCGCAGCCTGCGGCACGTTCGCCGCCGCGCCGGTGGGCGAATATCATTTGCACTCGTAAATTCGAGATGGAATAAGGAAGCGCGTGACCAAACGTGAATTACTTATGTGCGGCGGGCTGATCTGCGATTCCATTTTCTCAAAAAGAAGCGGCGCGCGATATCCGCGCGGCAACTTATTCCATTCCGAAGTTTTGTGAACGATGCCGCGCCGGCCAGGTCAGCCGTCAATAATGAGAAATGTTTGCCGCCGGGGATTCCGCGGCGAATGCCGAAATTGCCGAGCCATTTCGGCACGGAACGCGCGAGCGCGGATTCCCATCACGTACGTAATACAAGTGCACCCGGCAACCCTTTGGAGACCGCCCGGCCTGTCATCGAATCGATGTTCTTATACGAGCAGTCGGCGCGCTCATTAACCGGGATATTGTATCGTTTGTTCCAGCGGGGGATCGGGATGTTCCGCGTAATGAAGACGGCGAAAAAGCGGAAGTCAATTGAAGATCCCCGATTACGTGAGGTCGGGCGGAAGGATCAAAAGGAATTGATCGATTGCCAATCGGAGGCAGGGGAAGGACGAAATGAAATTTGTAGAAAGTGCCGCTGCGATCGAATTAGTGTTAGGAAATGGTTTGGCCAGGGATCTGGACACTGATATGATTTAATGATCATTTTTTTCGAATGGAGTATTTGAGGGATATCGTTTGGTGAAAAATCGGTAACCATGTTTGTTCGCCGATCGCCCTTAAATTCTGCTCAAAATACTTCCTGAAAGACAAAACAGTGGCATTCAACTTGTAAAAGTGGTTTTGGAGATCTAACATTTTTTATTTTTTTAAAGAGGGTCCTTCATTTCTTGGATTAAATTGGATTAAATATACATTTTTTATTTGAAGCCCCCTAGAAAGATATAATTCTACATTGTCAATATGTTGTATGATGATGTGACATTATGATTCCAATAAAAAGGTTGAAAATGTGTATAACAATGACAAAATATTACGTTGCGATCTCAAACTGATCATTATAACGCGAGTCAGCAGAACGAAAGTCGAAAAATATTAGACTGGACGGTCAGCCTTGAAATTGACTTCGCAAGTCCAGAAGAATTCAATTTCCCGCGTCGGAATTTAATTCCAAGTTTCGGTAGACAAATTTAAATGTCCAATTATGGACGTCCCAATTAGATTGTATATCCGGGCAATAAAATGGCGGCGAAACGAAAGTGCGATATTGTTTCATTTGTCGGGCTGTTTCCAACTTTCGTCGCGATTTGAGGAACACGGACACGCGGAATTGCGACGGTAAATGGATTACCTGGGGGAAAAGGAAGTTATTTGTTAGACAATATAAGGCGAAATGTAGCCTCCAGACGTATCAGGCACGATATCAACTTCGATGACCGAGACACGACGCGAAACATAATAGATGTCGCGATTGAAAACTGCTCGAGAGGGTTTGTCCAGTTTCGTGTCACTTAAGGCGTCGTACTCGATGAATAATTGCCAATTCAAACTCACTAATTCAATTTCAGATTTGTGTTTCAATTATTCAAAGCGCCTTTAATGTTCACGCAGTAACGTTTTTCTTGTTAAAACTAGTCACGGTTTGTTCATTTGAAATTTTTATATTTCGAAATTTTCATGCCACACATTGTACAACATATCAGCATATCTTATCAATGTAATTACATCTTTCATAATTATGTGATATTATGAATTTATTATAAATAATTATTACAAATAATTCTTTGACATGTTAACATATGTCAGTTTTGGCAGTTTTAAAATCGTAATGTTACATCATCATACAATATGTCAGCATAACATACGTTATGATAATTAGCCTTCGATCTCGAACCGATCATCTCAACTTGACGTAAGGTCGAGCCCACAAAAAGCCAATGCATGCATAATTGCCATTCAGTTGGAAGCCCATTATTGCTTCGCCAAGCCCTAAATATTCCAATAGTAGTAACCGCCGAATCTAACAGCGCTTCTCAGTAACGTTGATTAGTCACTTTTGCATTCAGCCCTATACTTCACAACAGTAATTACGGCCATCTAATCCGACAATTTCGTCTAATCGATCCAATGAATTTCGCCTTTCGTCTTCGCCCGCCGGCTTTTTCCGCGCGTATCGATTGCCAGCAGTTTCGACACTTCGCCTGGTTAATTTTTCACTGCTTTCCGAAACAATAAAAGTCACCGGACGAAATCATAAAACACGAGCAAATTTATTAAGCACGAACATTCCAGTCAAAATATCGTAAGGAAACCAATGGTGTGCCCCGCGGAACGTGACTCGAATGGATTTTGAGCAACAGCTCGATAGCTTTCTGAATTTATGTAATACAACTTTCGGGAAGACGTGCAGTCATCATGTACTTAGGGTCGTTCGATAACTCGATTTGGGGGTGGTTTTATCAACTTCTTTGTAGAAGCATTGACTTTTAGTAACTTTAAGTGATATGGCTTTTATTTGTGCGTCCAGTTATTATGTGTTCGATCAGTATTATTGTAATACAACATATCATATTTTGTTACGTTTTGATTGTTAAAAAGTGATAAGCATATTTATTTGTACTCAAATTCGAGTGCGAGTCTATAATTTAAATTGCAGGTCAAACAACTAAGAAGAAATTCAAGATTAAATTTTTTTCCGCCACTAGAATGCAGTCCCTTAAAGGGTTAACATAACATCATCACACCAAACCATACAATATCCCATCAAAAAATCACTTAACACCGCCACACCTGGACCCATTCCAAACCCCCATTCACTCTTCAACAACATACATCACCCCATTATCTCGTCACATCACCCAGTATCATACTTCACCGTCGCGGCAGACTCAAAAATTTAGTTTTACCATCAAGAAACTCTTCTCATCCCTTACGTCATAATCCCGCCAACGCCGCCATTAATCACCCGCACGCAAAGACGGACTTAAAACAGACTGCTCGGCGGAGAAACAGATCGCCACCAGCCTTGCCGCGGGGCTCCTATGATACGACTGTCTTAAAAATATCGCGCCATATTTCTTCCGCTTAAACCCCTTATCGTGGGCTACTTTTCCAACTCAATCAACACGTGTTGTAAGGCAAGACCCAGCTGGCGTGTAACCCCGGCTGTAATTCGTCAAAACGCGAGCGCCACGGAACAGTCTGGTGGACATTAATCAAACTACAAAATTGATGAACTTGGCGCCACTATCGGACGAGCCATCCGAAACACCCGCATCAAAAACTGACGCCTGAGAAATACCCGGCGTTAATTGAGCGGAAGCGATCGACGAAACTTGTTTCGCGGTCTCGAACGCGAGGAATGCCTTGTTGTGTGGCGCTCTGTGAGATTGATCAATGAGGAACTTACCCTTGCCGAAAAAAACTACTAAGAAAAGTCTTGTAACTACAAATAATTATTGGTGGTTACTACAAAGTTAACCACCTGATTGTTTTATAGTAAATTGGGGGAATTAATTACCAACACTGTAGTTAATTCTGCTGCAGTTACTGCAGAGATCCCCAAACTTCTGAATCTTCTGGAGTAACCATTAATTTTTTACAGTATCTTTAAAAATGTCTAGTATTTTTCCGTAAGGGATAGGGATTAATTAAGATTCGACTCGGGATTCGGTCCTGAGACGTCGTCGTGGAAAAATGGTCGAGCGATCAATTTGTTCGATTTAATAAGCGTCGGAAAGATCGCGGCAATGACTGCCTTATTGATTATGTTGCGAAAGAATCATTATTCACCGCGGGGAGCACTCTAAATTCTGAGTCGGCCTGCGCGCAGTTTCCTTGGCGCCCGGCTGGCACGGAAAATAATTTATCGTCGCGGCTGTTAATTCGGAATTTGGAGATACTCGAAGAGCGTGTGTTATCGGGTAAACACGCGGCGTAACCCGCGGGGAAACAGCATGAGAAATTACGGAACCCGCCCGGAGACGCGGATGCATTTTTCAACGGGCCACGTTGGCGCTAAAACAGACGTCACTTAGAAGCATCTACTTGTCACGTGTTTATGGTGAACTGTAGAATGCGTTCGGACTAATTTCGAGATGTTGCGAACGAGCAGTTTGCTGACCTGGTGCTGATTTTGCTGAAAGGGAGAGATTCATTTTGTCCGCCCTTTTATATCATTGCATCACAAGCCCTTTTTACTTTCGAATTGATTTGGTTAATTTCCTTATTTTACCGCATGTGATTTCCCCAAATTGTAGTTTCAACCGATCTTTTGTAGGTAGTCCAATTTCTTAATGAGTTAGCGCTGACCAAAACATAACTTCGGTGACCTGTCAAGAACGATTCGGCCGAATCTACAATTTTGCCGACGAAATAAAAATTGCCCGTGACACTCATAACTCGAACGTCATATCGGAGGCATCCAAACCATTCGAATAACATGGGGAACAGTGGAAATCGACTTACCGGAAAAGAGCTCGAGGTATTTCTCCACACCGTAGTTGCCCGGGAAACGATAGTTGGGGTCCCTTAAAGCGTCGCCACTGTGAACCTTAATTCGCTTTATCATGAAACTAATATTGTCGGAGCGGCCATCTTGATTAAAATCTGAAACAAGATGCAAACACCTTGGCGTTATGAACATTCGATATCACTCGTACCGTTAATTGCGCATTGTGCCTCGATTTAACGGTCGCCAAGTCTGAGCCCGGTTTCGGGTTCGGCTGGGCCATCGGGATAAAGTCGCGAGTCGTTTATAACGGCCACTTTATTGGTTTTGCGACATAATGAGGACCATGCGGCGAGATTATGAGCGCGATATTGTCTTTAACGCTTATAATAGATTATCTTATCCGACAAGTTGATCGGTACAGGATCGAGGCTGTAATACGATGAGCCAATATTGGTGGAAGATGGAGGATAGTAGTAGGTTTCGATTTTTATTTCATGTTTGGTGCAATTTTAAATTATTTTAAACGTCAGTTAAGTCAGTTAAACTTAGGGAATAACAGAATTTTGGAAAATTTGGTAAATTAAAAATTTGATAGGGGTAATTTTCATCATTTTCGACATTACAATTAAAATAAATGTCATTAAATTTGGCAAATTTACTCAATTCTCGACCATCCATCGCGCTCATTATTTATCATCTCCCAAACTAATTACAACCGCGCGAACAATGGAAAAAAGTCGCCGCAAATCGCGCCGGGAGACAAGAACGTGGGACGAAAGTTGTTCGACTTTTAAATTAGCCCGCAACCGAAAACATGGCCGAAAAAGAACGAGCTTTTCCCCTCACCAAAAAAAGACGAAAAAATACCACAACTCGGACAATTAGTCGTCCCGGGTCGTCTCAATTTCGAACTGTCAGAAAGCGCGGCGACAAATGCGCCGCGATTTCTTCAAAGGCCCGGCGCAACTTGTCCCGGTGAATACGTTAACCGGTAAAACAATCGATTTGTTACACGCAACTTTGTCCATTAGGAGCGAGGCGGCCCCGGGCGCTCGAACGAATGCCTCGTCCGGGTTCGCGGACAAAGTTTCGAGTTATCGGCGACGCCGGGTCGCGAAAGTAATACGCCGGCAACGCCGCGACGTCCGGAAAACTTGGCCGCCCGAGCGCTCAATCATCGCGCGGATATAAAACGACGTCGCTAACAAACTTTCCGAAGCGTTCGAGCCGAGCAATCGAGAGGATTCGCCGATGGCTCGGGCGATTAACGAAACGCCGCACGGAGTTGCGGATAATTGTCCTGTCTCGTGCCGGAAATGGCGCGTTTTTCGGGGCAACGAACGCGGTTTTTCTACGACATGCACTGTCCAAGAAATGTCAGTTTCGGTTGCTTCGATTTGAGGTTTTCTTTCGTTGTAAGAAGATCTCTATTTAGTGAATAGAGATTTTCTTTCGCACAAATACTGAATGGGGAATGTTTTTATTGTGAAATCTTTTTGACAGTTACACCCGAAGATTTTTATTGAGCTATCCTCTGGGATGATTGAGGTGCCCTGTATGTCTGTTGTAGGAAGTTTCGGTTTTCAGTAGTCAGCAGATCGCGCTGAAAAAGTTTTACGAATGCATCCGAAAACAGTGGTTTTAACAGTAAAAAAGAGCGTATGTAATGTCTTGGAATTGTTATTGGTAGTTTGAGCAAGAGTGGAGGGTAGAATAATTACAAGTTTAGTATGACGAAACTTGACTCAGACTACTTGATCATCCATGTTTTTTCGTTCAGATCTTCACATAAACTACTCGAAAACTCAAGTAATGTATTTCAGTTTGACCGAGTTACAATCTAGGCTACTTATAAGTCGGAGTGTAAACCAAGTATGTGAAATTAAAGGTTTTACACAACATAAAGTCTAATTTTCTGTAATGTGTGCAATTAGTTCACGACATAGAGTATTATACTTAAATAGCATAATTTCACGCAAGCATATGAAGTGTACATTAAAACTCACGAACTAACCATTGCAACATAACTATTTCTTCAATGAAATATCCTTTGAAGAGATAATACTAAATAAATTTCTTAAAAATTTGGAAACTGGAATATTGGATCGTGAATTTCAATTACTGTATGTTTTTGGTAATCTAAACGTAAAGTGTCAATTTCCGGCTGAAATGAAGCGAAATCACATCGTAAAGTACATTCTACTATATTGTGGCAGATTTCGGTCGAAAATGTACGTTCAGACTTATCGTATATCAATTTAGACTATTCATAAATTATTAAATTACAATACAATCATCTAAACACTTTCACGAGCAAATATTGATAATTACCATTCGAAAATAATGCACTTTTCCTGTCTGACAGAATTTAAGCAATCTCTACTGCAACCAAAATTTCAAACATTTGCACAATTTTATCCCTAACAATTTGGATCGTATGACCAAATCTTAATGTATTCTACTCTAAAACGTTTTAATTAATTCCCCGTCTGACCATTCATCTATACTACTGAAATTTTAATTTTTACTTAGATGAGCAAACCTCCATTAAAACTGCTCTCCAATTCCAAAATACATTTCCTGTCCGTTCAAACCTCCACCTAACTACTCAAAACCCCGAAACATTTTCCCGCCCGACCAAACGTTCTCTCGAACTACTCAACCATCGTCCACTACCCTTAAAACTCCCCCTCAATTCCCACCAAATTTTCCCGATAAATCACTCCACTTAGGAAAAATACCGCAGCCTCTCTAAGCCCTAATAAATCCACTTTTCTGTCGCACCCAATAATTACTTGCCAGCCGAAAAAAGCGCTCCGCCACGGGGCACAAAAAAACAAACGATTCCGCGCCGGCGAATAAAACATTCGCCACCAGACTTAACTCCCCGATTGTCGCTCTCGATTTCCAATCGGAGCGCCGACTTTTTCCTGTTTTCTCGTTCTTTCGCGGTCCCTTTCAATTAAGCCGAAATACGCGCGAGAATGCCCGCGATTGGGAACATCTACGGGGTGGCGTGTCAAAAAAAAAAAAAATCGATCGTCGCAAAAAACGGCGCGACAAAGGGGCGCGAAAAAAATATGCGTCGGCGAAAGGACGATCACTTGAACCGAGGAAAAAGGGCCGGCAAAACAATCGAGAGCCTGCAGCGCGACAGCTAATTCATTTGGCCGGAACAATTTTCCATTTTATTTGCAGCGGCCGCGCCTGCAAACAGGTTTCCCCTGGCGTATTAAATCATTCTTTGCGGCCCTTATTCTTTGTTGCGGTACGCGAAAAAGATTCGCTCGGCTAACCGGTTTGTTGCTGAAAAGACAGGTTCGTTTACGGTGGCATTTTTTTCGCGGTCTGCCGCTCGTTGTTTCGCGGTCGACAAAAAATGTGATTGGCCCGGACAATCGGGTTATTGTAACGAAATAAATATTTTAATTTCCATCGGAAATTCGACCAATTTTTTCGAACGGATTCATTGTGTTACGAATTTTTATGAAGAGAAAAATGTAGCTTTCATTTGTTGGTAGTTTTTGCAGTTTTTCGTGACGTTGAATTGCGGTCGGGAAGTTTGAGTGATTACAGGAGAATGACGCGGACGTATAAATGTAACGTGATAGACAGCAGATCGAACGAAATTATTTGAAATTACTGGGTATCTTAAGTCAACTTTCGCAAGTTGTGTGTACTCCGAGACTGATTGAAGTACTTCTTCGATTCTTTCGAGCAATTCTTATTAAGACCGAAGGGTATATTTAAGCAAATTTATTCCTCTTCTTCAACCTAATTTCGTTTGACTGAACCGAATATTATTCAAGTTCAGAGTGGAGTTCGATTACCCTCCATTTTTTCCAATACAAAGTTATAACTTTATTTTGTGTTACTCTTTATTTCTACTTTTCTATCCATACATTCTGACAAATTAAAATAAATTTATTTCTCATGATTTAATTTACTCCAATTAAAATAAACTTCGCAAAAAGAGGAGAAAATTGTTTACAAAAATGTAACACACTTTTTTGCCAGTTTCTCTCAGTCTCTAACTTTACACTGTTTCTCTGTTCTTTCATATTTCTTAAGCAGGACTCCCTTCGGAATCAAAGTAATTCACAATTAAAACTACAGATGTCCTCGCAAACGTTTTTTCGCTTGAATAAAAGTCAAAAGGCATCGTCGCTTCTGAGATAAAAGCGACTAATTTTAGCAGCCCGATTTCGATCATGAATAAACATCCAATTCTGCGAAACGATTACGTCGCAACTGCGTCCTTACGTTCGCGCAAGAAAACTGCTTTAAACGCTCGTTCGCCGGCATCCTTCTTTTATAATTTCGCCGATTCCTATACCGCCGCGTCGCGTCTCCCGAATGTTTTATTGCGGACGTCGTAAAAGCGAGCTCTTAAAAGAATGGAGCAGTCCCCCGGGTTGTTTGCTCCCTCCATTTTTTATTACTTCGCATGAAAACAACTCCGTCCGACCTTCCGCGCGCTCCCCGCGAGAATCAACTTATCAGCCATGCAATTAACTCTTTTTGATTTACGCTTTATCGGATCTAAGAAAGCCATTACGGACGAAAAAGCCGCCGCGAAGGAGCATTGCCATTTCGTCCGGATTAAACTTCAGAAAGCCATTAATATGAATTATCAAGGCGCTATTCGTTTTAATAAACAGCCTGGCTTTGTTTCACGCGTCATTCGGGGTTATAACATTGCAATTAAGCCGATATTGATAGGTGGAGACGTTTGACCGCAATTGGAGGTTTTTTGAGTTGTGGACAAATTTGGACGTTTCTTGTACTGATTAGAATGTCAGTTGTATAAGCAAATGAGAGTAAAAGAAGAAACACTGAAAAGTGGAGGATTTAAAATGTACCTCGAAGGAAGCCGGTGGTTGTTGGACTAATACTTAGTTAATTGAATTGGTATTCTATTTGTGTCAATTAGTTATATTTGGGATAAGCATTCATTCTTTTCATGTTAGAGATGTGCTAATGAAAATTTATTTTCAGTTCGTGAAGTCTGTATGTTCTACTTTCATTGTTCGCGGAATATAGAGTGTAACGTGTTGCAGAATAAATTAACTAAAACAGATAATGAAATTTTAATTAGATAAAATATTCCTGAATAAATTGAAGTCATTCCACACTGTTAGTGACTAACATTTAGTTAAGCAAATTATACGTTTGAATTAATAAACTCCATTCTTAAGGGAATGCAATTTTTATTCAATTAAAATTTAAACTCAATCATTTAAGGGAAACACATTTTCATTGGATTATCTGGATATTTTTCTTGAGTCAGCTTTGATAACATTTTTTTCATAGTTGTTGGTTTGATCACATTTTATATGGATTCTAATTTTAAAGACAAGTTTCTATGTCCCATTGCCGTAAAGATAAAACAATGTTTCTTGAATGTTCTCATGATAAGGCAATAAAAGGGTAGAATGAATAAATGTATAATATTAATGAATCTGAATGAAAGAACTTGATCATTAAAGTTTTTTTAATTCTAATATTTACATAAATGACTTTCATAAACTCAATAAATCTTGATACATACTACTTGAAAATCATGCAATGTTTTCTTCCTACCGAATGTAAGGAAACCAAACTCAAGCCAAAGTTTATAACTAATGTTTTCAGCTGCTGCTTTCCCGTCTGACATCATCTACATCAGCACTACTCAAATTCCTAAGTACATTTTCTGTTCTACTAAACTTCCATCCGCATTTCTCGAATTCCCAAATATATTTTGTGTCCGACTAAACTTCCACCAGTACTACTGAAATTCCCTAATATATTTTATGTGCGACTGAACCTCAACTAGTACTACTGAAATTCCCAAATACATGTCTGTCCTAAACCTCCATCACTATTACTGAAAATCACAAATACAATTTTGTCCGCCTAAACCTCTATCACTACTACTGAAATTCACAAATACATCTTTGGTCCGACTAAATCTCCATCGCTACTACTGAAATTCACAAATATCGTTTTTGAAGAAAACCAAACAAAAACCGTGTTCGTTTTCTAAACATCGTTTTGCTTCAAGCAAAAAATGTTTCCACACAATATCACTCTCCAAATGTTCCAATTAATCGTGGCTACTTCAACCATTATCTTCTGGTCACGCAATCACTTCTGATTCGTCGGCGCAACTTGTGATTGAAGACGAGAAATCCCCAGATCGGCTTTCCCGGCTCGAAAATTGACTAACTACATTAGCCGCGTGGCGTTCGGAAACCCGAGACGATAACTCGGTGGGAACGCCCGGTCCAGGGAAATGATAATTGGATCCGAGTGTGCCCCGGCTAACGAAGATGCAAAATGACGCGCCGTTTTTTCAGCACGACAAATACTTGTCCCGCTGTAATCCGATGAGCGTAAGTACAGACTTAATTAAAATCGACGCCAGCACGGCGTTCGCAGCCTTCAAAGGACTTAATGGTATGACTGCGGAATTGGTCGCGCAAGTTCCGCCGGCGAATCAGCTCAAGAGGCGTCTTAGCGGCGAACCAAACGCAACTTTTAATTAGCCCGACCGTTCTTTTCCGCGCGGCGAAAAGAACGAGGCGAACCGACGGTTCGAGTTTTAGACGCGCGATTTGTGTCCGATTAGTTTTGGATTTGTCTAAAACATGTCGATTGACATTTTTGTAGGTTTCAAGATTCGGTTTTACCATACGTGGACCTCATCTACTTAGTATTCTATCATTTGTACCCGGATCTACTCAGTGTCTGACCATATATTGACCTGATCTACTTAAAGTTCTACCGTATGTTGCCGCGATCTACTCAGCGTCTGACCATATCTTGACCTACTTAATGTTGACCTAATCTACTCCATGCCTGACCATATATTAACCTGATCTACTTAATGTTCTACTATATGTTGACTTGATCTACTCAAAATCTGACCATATATTAACCTGATCTACTTAATGTTCTACTATATGTTGACTTGATCTACTCAATGTCTGACCATACATTATTCCATTATATGGTCAGACATTGAGCATATAATGGCCAGTACCTCCATTCCTCACACCCCATCCCTTTTTCTGCCAATACTTTCCGAATTTTCTCCGCACATTACGTCACCGCAAACCTCATCTTCCATTCACACCCAACCTTCCAGCATTCCTCCAAAAATCGCCCCGAATTCCATCTTCTCCACTTCACCCTGCCCCGAACCAATTAATTTCCTTCAACACGTCGCGCCACTCACCCGGAACTTCTCTCCCCCTCCCCGGCAGTGACAACGTTAAATAAAATACGTGTGGAGTGTGCAAAAAGACGAGCGTCAATAAGCCGCGTCATCAATCTCGCGGCTGTCTGATAAGAGGGCACTGTTTCCCGGAGGCTTGTCGAAGTCAATTTGATCGAGCGAGAAACAACGCGCGAAAGCACGCCGGTCCGCTGGAAAATCGCGCCGAAAGCCCCTCGAACTCCGCGGGTTCGTGCCGAGCCACTCGCGAAACCGAAAAGTGCGAATGCCATTAGCGTGCGTTTGTGCGGCAAACGCGTCGACGTATTTCCGATTCGCCGCAAAGTCCTTTGACGAAAAATTCGATTCGCGACCACGTTTCGGATCCACTTTGACCCGGCAAAAAGAATCGCGATAACCACGGGGCAATTTTCCGGATTTCGTTCAGCGGAACTGAGCATTTTGTGTATGGGAAAATGAAATGGTAAAAAATATGTTGCCCGAATTATCTGGTGGTTCAAAAAGGATACATCTCTATTCGAGTTACTACATTCGTTGTTGAAAATCTGTATTAAATATAATTAATATCATTATTATATTTAAACCATGGCTATGTTCAGTGATATGTAAGAATATTTTTAAGATTGCTGATTTTATTAGTTTTTAAGATTGTTCTAATGAGAAGATAGAATTGATCTTTGGTCTTTATTCTCCTTTTTCTTTTTCTTATTTAATTTTTTCCATTAAGTAAAATACTCTAATTCGTCTAAAAATATCAAAATGTTCTCTCCGTTTGTAATGAGACGTATATATTTTATTAGTTTAACTAAAATATAGTTGAACGCAAACAAAGTTTAGATTAGAGTGATTGTAACTAAGTTCAGTTAAATTGATTCAGTTGCACATACCATTCACCCAGAGAACAGATAATTTATTTCAAACGAACTTCGTATTCCTATTCAAAGCTATCATCATCATTTATTTACAACTAACAAATATCGTAGTCATGTTAAATGCATATATGACTTAATTGTGAAAATGTTTATTGAAAACAAATAAACCTGTTGATTCGGTTAAGGTATTCATTTCACATAATGCTATGTAACTGATTGGGCTCTCGAAGAATACATTAAGTTATTTCCATAAAATGGTATTTGGAAATCAGACTCTTGTATATAGTTAAACAATGAACGGTCTTTCTTTCTCAAATTCAATATTTATATACCGAGTAATTTAGTCTAACTAACATTTACTTCGATCGATATTTTTAAAATCATTATCGTCTCTAGATAGTTAAATTCAGATTAAATAAAACATTTTAAAGAACAATTGCGTTTTTCATTTATTATTATATTAAATGTCAATAAAAGCAGTTATTTCAAACCGTAAATTTATTAACTTTTCACTGCAATTTAAGTTTTTTTCGAAGTTTCCATCTGTATAAAAAATACTTCATAAGGCCTGTAATAAAAGAGTATTTTTTTAATCAATTATTTTAAAATTTAGGTCCGTAAGGGTATGCTTTAAAATTATATAAAATGTAGACATATTAATTCTATTGCATGTAGGTTTTAGCCAAATTTCAGTCATTTTTTTCAGACGGACTAATCGCAGTAACTATCATTATATCTGAAATTGAAACACTTGTTTTTCGGGTGCATAAATTCGCCGATTTTCTGCAATCGCCGAAATCGCGAAAATTAATGGAAAGCGCAACGAAATGGGCGTTGCATCGCGAAAGCTCGTTTTATTTCACTAAAGACACTGCGACGCTTTCCCGTCCAGATTACCAATGTTCCGGCTTTAATCTCGTAAAGCCGCGATTGCCGGGAACGCCGCGTTTGAATGCACTTTGCGCCCGCCTTTATGCCTTATTAGCATTGACGTGCTTGCGGGAAACGGTCACCTACAGTGGCACGCGTTAAGTATAAAAAGCGGCGGGCGTTCACCGCAAGCCAGTCGATCCGAATACGGTTTCGAATTTCGAGCTCGCTCGGGGCGCGCGAGCTGCATTCGCTATGTATCGACTGCCAATGACGCGGAAACGGGCGCAATTTTTTGCGACTTTAATCCGCCGGCAATCGCGTTACCGGTTTTGTTTCAAAACCACGTTCTTTTCGACGTTTTCGCTTGGTGATTTTCGTTTCGTTAGTTCCGGTAATATCTTCGATTGAGAAATGGCTTCGATCAACAAATTTTTGAATAGCAAAAAAAAAGAAAAAAAATTTATTCGCGTTTTCAATTTTTGTGGTGGCCGTTTGGTATAATTTTCGGATTCAAATATAAGTGTAATTGTTGAGAAATTAATTGAAAAAATTGGGTATTTTGTTTGCGTCGCAGTCGAAGCATGTTGAGAAATTACACAAAAATGTTAGAATAGAAAACGCCATTAAGTATTTTTAATCCTTCCATATGAAAATCGCCCTTTTCGCCGAAAGCCCTTGTCGATAATGACCCGAATGGACCCTTAATTTCATTTCATCATTCCCACTCAACGTCTTCATTACCTCGTGGAAAACTTACGATTTCAATTACACCATTGTGAATCGTCACATTAATTTCCCGGGTTCGCTTTATTATTTCCCGTTCGCTTTCGAGTCCCATTTTCAAGTACTTTCGCCTAATCAAAAAGCTGGCATCCACATTGTCACCGAAAGAAAAAAAATTAACATTTAGAGTTGAATTCTTGATTTTTGATACTGTACCAACTCAGGTACAGTAGAATTATAAAATAAAAGTAGATCAGGTCAGCATATGGTAGAGCAGTAAGTAGGACAGTGAGTAGATCAAGTCAGTATATGGTAAGGCAATAAATAGATCAAATCATTAATGGTAGATTTGCAAGTAAAAATGGTAGAACAATAAATAGATCAGGTCAGCATATTGTAGAATAGTAAGTAGAACAAGTCAATATATGGTAGGACAGTAAGTAGATCAGATTAATAATGGTAGATTAACAAGTAAACATAGTTGAACAATAAGTAGATCAGGTCAATGTATTGTAGAGCAATCAGTAGATCAAATCAGTATATGTTAGGACAGCAAAAAGATCAGGTCAATGTTACACAATATGTGGTTTAACAACAAGTAGATCAAATGAATATTTGGTAGAACACCAAGTAGATAAGGTCAACATATGACAAGAACAGTCAGTAGTTCAGGTCAATATACGACGCAACAGTATATGAAGCTAAAATTACAGCAACTTCATTAAGTCTTTAGGTATGCAGAATAATTAATCTCGATAGATCTACACGGTTCAAAATCTCAGGAGTGCCCCATAGTATTCATAGCAGCTATCTGGATTCCTACCACATCATTTCCTTTTGTCAGCATGATAAATCGATCGCACGCAACACTTTTCCCCGGAAACTATGTGGCGCATCCGCCCCGGTACATCGCAGACTCGAGATCATCGAAAGAATGGTAATCGAGAAAAGATTCGACGTACGTAATAGCCGAAACGAGTAGATGCCCGGCGAAGTTATAAAGTAATAAAAGACGGCTCACCGGTGTGCTTGTAGATGGAGTTGACCCGCTGCACGTGTCTCGTCATAACTTCGATGCAAGCCTCCTCGGTGCCGTAACGAGCGAAGAATTGATGGTCCGCCTGTAGGTACAGCATGCAGGTCGTTTTTCGCGGATCCACGGTCGCTCGCTTATGCAAATGCCGCGTGAGCCGTTCTTTGTTCAGCCTGTTGATTAAACGAACGAACAGCCGGTTATTGCGCTGTTTCAACGACGAGCGTTTAATTATTTAAACGGCCGGCGCGTGGTGTTACGCCGATGAGGAAAGTCGATCGAAAACAGGACACGGCGTTTTATCGGCGAATTATGCGCGCTGGCACAATGACTTTCGAGAAATAAAATGGCAGAGGAAACAAGTGGGTGATGGAATGGAGTATTGCGAGGATACACTGGATTTTAAAATTGGAACAGATTTTGTACTTTTCAGAGTTAGACCAGTTTGAATAATTCTAAACAAGTTTGAAGAGGTTTAACTGATAGAAATTTGTTGTGGAATTTACTGTGATTCTGTGATTTACAGATTTACAGATCTGAAACATCTGAAAGATTTATGTAACATTTTTATAATTATGTAAAATTCATGTACTTAGTATTATTTGTTTTAAAATAGTTTCTGTAGATATTTTCAATACTGTTAATCTTACGATATTGGATCATCGGCTAAATTAACTACTATTTTAATAATGTTGTATCAAACAGTATTTCGTATGAACATATTTTTAGTAATTAGCTTTGCTAGATTGTTTCATTTATTGCATACGATTTTACTATGAAACTATATTTAGTAAATTTATTTTACTGAAATTATGTTTGTTAGCTTATGAACTAAAGGTTCTGTTAAATTCTTCTCATACTTTAGTAAACTAGACTAGATATTCCAAGAACAAAAAACTTTTTTATTTTATTATAAATATATTATAAAATAATTATATACTAATTCATTACATGTATATCGTAAATTACAGTATCGAAACTGTAATGTAACAATGAAATGTATTGTGAATGCGATTATTGCAACTTTAGTTCAATAAACTGAAACTGAATCTATTATAAATAGAGTTTATAGAGGTATAGTTTTTGTTTACAGTTGTCCCGACTTCATTAAAAGCGTTAATATCATTAAAAGCGACTGTTGTGAATGTAATGTGAAGTCAAGTGTAAAATTCGATTATAAATTAAAGTAAAGCCTTTGTTCAGAGAATAATGTTACAACACTAAACTTCGTTAATGCTTTTCAAGTTTAACCAAAACTTGAAAAAAAGGAAACAGAGCAGCTTATAACAATAATGTCTAAACAGTATATCCTGTGACAACAAATTCAGTTGATGAATGTCATCAACGGGTAATATGATTGAATGTGATCATAATATGTACAATGCAATGTTATGATATTGAAACGACAGTGCAAATTTTGCACTGAAAATGAATTTGAATCTCATAAAATAAAATCCTAGAATGATTGCATTAAAAAGAACACGATTATCCTTGTCATTTTGCGATTTTATAACTACGTTTGAAGCATCATCAACAGCCATTACCTCAAAAATAATGTGCAGTTTTGCATATTGTCGATAATTACGTTAAGTGGAATACTGCAATTAACAGAAATCAAATGACACATTCACAATTGCTGAAATGTAATTTTATGCCTGACCTTATCGAAACAGCTCCTCGTTTCACATAAATTGGATATAATTAACTGAACGTCGTGGCACAATTCTCGTTATTACAACATTAAAAAAATATAATCGTTTCAATAAACGAGTTTTTTCTGTATATCAATAATTATTTACAACATCCGAAATTGAATTTATTTTACACGGTTAATTTAAACAACAAATGTTTGGAAGCAGTATTCAAAATACAATTATTTCGCGAAAATTTAATTTTACAGATCACTACAAAACCTGATTTTGTGTATTTTTATGGTACTAAAATATTTACCAAAATGATTACATTTGATCTCACAGAAGGTGTTTGTCTGACATTTCACATTAAATTAATTATAGATTAATCGATTATTTGATTCGATTAATTCATAATTAATAATTATATATCGATTAAAATTAGTATAATCGTATATCGATTAATCGATATCAAAATTAAAATGATAAAATATGATATTTATAGATATATCTGTGTGTCACCGTTACTTCAAATGGAAATGTGTTAGTGGAATAATTAGAGTAAATATCCTACCACAGTATTTTCTACGATTGAAATGTATCTGACGCAAATCCGCAATGAGATCATCAAATCTGCATAGGCAGGAGCGTTGTTTGCACGCGTGCAACGCAAAATTTATGTATACATATATAACATGCACGGACGTTTAATTTTTGATTCGATAAATTATGAATTTATCGGCGCACCGTGGAAAAGCAATTACGCCTGGGTCGTTTTGTTTGCCGCTTTTCGGTAATACATGTTTTTCGTTGCGTCATATATTTTATTACCACTCATTAATTATAATTTATTAAATTGCTGCCACGCCACCGATCAATTTTTCACAATTTCACAAATTAATGGACCGAACGTGAAATATTGAGAGTCTGTTTAGATCGGCTTTCGCGGTTTAACGTTGATTCATTGTGTGACGCAATTTGACGAAATATTAAATAATTTAATTTTCAAAATTGGCGGTAATAGCTGATCAAAAGAAAGTTTGCGGCGGTATTTATTAGCCGCCGAGGAGAAAGGGTGGTTAAAATTTATGAACAACTGAATTTTAAAAGGTTTGTTTGAAGTTTTAAGTGCCCGGATTTGAAAAACAACCGCTCATGTCTAACTTAACGTTATTTACTCAACTAATTTTTTTTCGTGGTCGCGCTTTACAGTCAGTGTGTCTAAGTTTAAACATGATTATCTCGAAACGACTTTTTTCGACATGAAAACACTGAGCTTTCATTCAAAAATTATGCGGCTTACTTCAAACTTTATTCATTTTGCAGAAAGCAAAAAACTTGGGAATCTGCTGGATTTAACTTTTTAATAATTAAGTTGTATTTTTATATTGCAAAAAAACTTCATCTGTTTGAAATTCAGATATTTAAATTGTAATCGTTTCTAATAGCAAACATTCGTGATTCACAAATAAAAAAAATTGTCGACGAAGGATAAAAAATGGTGAATATAAAACCGATTGTAAATCGAAAATACTTTCTAAACAATTTTTTTCATGAACATAAATTAAATAATAGTTTGACTTACCTATTGGCACTTTTGATTTCGTTTTGATTACCCGCCAATTTCTTTTGATTTTCTTTGGAGTATAGTCCGCCGAGCAAACTCACTTCATTATCAATCAGATGTTCGAACAAAGGCTGCGAAGTTTCATTAAGAAAGGTGCTCCTAAAACACACAGATATTCGGCAATTAATACCAAATTTCGTGAACGCTATTTTACTTAAAAGTCTGTACTTTAATTAATTAAATATACATTTTAATAAATTAATTAATTAAATTTCATAAAAAATGTGACATTTTAATCTGTTTTTGATACGCATTCAAACGATTGCAATATTTAATTCAACAAAACCTCAATGTATTTTAAAATTATTTTTCCATCACAATTAGCCTTCTAAAGGTACCATTAAATTTTCGCCAGAAATTCGCCAACAAACACGATACCCTTAATCAGCCTAAAAACGACTTCCACGCGATTTCGGAAACGACATTCTGAATAAACCGAGTCAAAGAAGCCGGGCGCGTGTTCGCGGGTTATTTTGCCACGCAACAAATCATTGTATCCCGCCGTAAATGCTGACAAATTACAGACAAACGTAATTTCCCGGCGGCTGATATCAAACGTGAAATCGCATTTCGCGTAACCGCGCACCCTTTTTATTGCCGGCTTGTCGTGGTTTTAACTACATTTCATCAAAAGGCGAATAAGTTTGTTCAAATATACAATTTCATTTCACGTTTACCTGGCTTAAACGTCGCTCTCGTTTAGTGTTTTTCGGTGTATCGAACTTTTATTTTTTTTTTGCAATACATTTCGTTCGATTATCATCGCCGGTACATTAATATGGTTATCGAATTACTGTGCAATGAACAAACAAAGGTTTTTTGACGTCGAAACTGGAGCGAATCCATTTATTCGTGATAATTACATTTTTTCGCATTTTTAGATTAATGAGAAAAAAACCTAAAAATTGTAATTTTTAGGTTAACAGTTTTAAGTTAACCTAAAAATTAACCTAATTTTTAGGTTAACCTAATTTTTGCATTAAATTTCTTACATTTAAAGTTGACCTACATGGTCAACTTGAATCAAAATACTGAGATTTAGAAGATACTTTTTGATTAGTCAAATTTTCGAACAATTCGTCCACGATTTCAAGTTTACTATATAAGTTAGTATAAATAAATAATGAAAAACCAGCACTGTCTAAAACTGATAATATGAAGTAATAATAAAGCACTATTCAATTAATCTGAGAATATTTTCATTTTGCATCCTAAATACCCGGCCCTTCATAAAAAACCTTAATGTGGTTCCATTTTCGTGAACGATTATATTTATATCCGAAGCATCGTCTCCGGCGGCAACTTAAGTGTACAACTTCCGACACAACGATTGAATTATTCATTTCAATCCGACGGCATCAAATGAATTCCATGACAAGTGAAATGAAATTGAAAAGCCATTCGGCAAGGCGGAAAGTGAAAAAGCTCGTTATTAAATTTCGCCCTACGGACTGGCTCGGCGGCTGACAATTACGCGGCGACCGGGCCTTATGCAAAGGAATCGTGTCTTTGAAGTGCTAAAAGTGTGACAACAGTCGCGCCCCCTGTATCCGGCGCGAAACGTGCACGCCACTATATTGGGGTGTGTGAGAGGGAGAGGGAAGGCGAGAAAAAGGGAGCGACACCCTATAAAGTTGCAATTTTCGTGCAATATTATATAAATATTTTTGGGATGTGGAATATTAGAGTAAGGAGTATTTTTGTTGCTATTTTTATTTCAGCAACATTGGAAGGCGTTTGTTTCTCTAGAAGAGAAACTGCAACTACCTGGTAGCAGTATGTATTTCCAGAATTTGTGTATAGTCATCTCTGGGTAAAGTCTTCGATCGAATTCAAAACGGCGAGATCCAATATAAAATATTGCACTAAACTTAACAAATTTAAATTTAGTTAAATATGTAAAGTTTCTTAATTTTTCTAAGTTTGTTAATTTTTTTTATGTTAGGTTATGCTGGGTTAAATTTGTTAAATTTGATAGTTTGCTAAAATTGCTTAAATAGCCTAAACTGTCTAAATTTCTTAATTTCATAAATCTTTTCTTTTTCTTAAATTTCTTAGATTGCTTAAATTTGTAATTACTTAAATAGCTTAAATTTCTTAATTTGTTTAAGTTGTTTAAATTGTTTATTTTGGTTAAATTGCTTAAATTTCTTAGATTGCTGAAATTTCTTAAATTACTTCAACTGCATAGATTTCTAAAATTGCTTATATGTTAAATTGCTTAAATTTCTTAAAATACTTAACTTTCATAAGTTGCTTAAATTGCTTAAATTGCGTAAACTGTTTAAATTGCTTAAATTACTTAAATTTCTTAAATTTCTTATTAAATTGTTTAACTCACTTAAATTTCTTTAATTGCTCTAATTACTTAAATATCTTAAATTGATTAAACCGCTGAAACTGCTTAAATTGTTTAAATTGCGTAAACTGTTTAAATTGCTTAAATTTCTTATTATTAAATTGTTTAACTCACTTAAATTTCTTTAATTGCTCTAACTGCTTAAATATCTTAAATTGATAAAACCACTTAAACTTCTGAAACTGCTTAAATTGCTTAAATTGCTTAAACCTCTTAAAATTGTTAAATTGTTTACATTTCTAAAATTGCTTACAATTCTTAAATTTCTTATATTTCTTAAATTCCGTGCATTTCTTAATTTGTTTAAATTGTTTATTTTGCTTAAATTTCTTAGATTGCTGAAATTTTTTAAATTACTTCAAGTGCATAAATTTCTAAAATTGCTTATATGTGTTGAATTGCTTAAATTTCTTAAATTACTTAACTTTCATAAACTGTTTAAATTAAACTGCTTAAATTGCTTAAATTCTTAAATTCTTAAATTCTTAAACTGCTTAAACTGTTTAAATAGCTTAAATTGCTTAAACTGTTTAAACTGCTTAAACTGTTTAAATGACTTAAATTGCTTAAACTGTTTAAACTGCTTAAATTGCTTAAACTGTTTAAATGGCTTAAATTGCTTAAACTGTTTAAACTGCTTAAATTACTTAAATTTCTTAAATTTCTTAAATTGTTTAACTCACTTAAATTTCTTTAATTGCTCTAATTGCTTAAATTGATTAAACTGCTTAAACTTCTTAAACTGCTTAAATTGCTTAAATTTCTTAAATTGCTTCAACCTCTTACATTTCTTAAATTGTTTACATTTCTACAATTCTTAAATTTCTTATATTTCTTAAATTCCTTGCATTTCTTAAATTGCTTAGATTTCTGAAATCTGTTAAATTTTTTAAATTGCCTGTAAAAGTTTCACAGTTTTTTTCAGATTTTTCCTCAATCGCAATTTGTAGTTCAACCTTAAGAATTTTTTCTCCCCACCACTCGCAGACATCAATAGAACTTACCGATCAAAAGGAAAACGGTCGTTGCGAAATTCCCGATGAAGTTCCTGACTGGCGCAGCGTTGTGGCTGCGACGGCGGCATCACATCGGACGCCCGATAAGCTATCGTGTGGTAAGGCGGTGACGTGTCCTCTTCGCTTGGAAGGTATCTGCTCGTCGGTTCCAAGTAGTACTCCTCGATGCCCGTGACAACCGTGCCGTCGAACAGGCCGTCTTCCGTGACAACGCCTTGCACTATCGCGTTCTCGTCCTCTGCAACATTGAGAGCCAACGACAAGCGTCATTACAATCGTCCACTGACTGTTCGTCTGCGTGGTTATTCATATTGGCGCGCGGAACCATTACAATTTAACGGGCGGAAATGGACATTCGCAATTGCGCGACACCGAAGTGGAAAGTAATTGTGCATTGGAAAGAAATCGATGATATAAACAGTCGGGCATTATTTTACTGCTGGCGATTTGAGGAGACATTTGGGGGTGGGAAGAGCGAATTTAAGGAAATGGCTGACATCAGTTTTGCATCAATATAGGAAAGTGGAACGAAGTTGGACGAGGTGAAGTAAGTCTGTAAGGCGAAGGAAAGTTTCGACTGCGAACAAGTTTAAGCAAGTTGCAGCAAGTTGGTATAAATTAGCAAGTTATCAAAAGTCAAATTAGACTAAATAAGTTCTAACAAGTTCACCCTGGTCCAAGCTGGTTTAAAAGATCTTCGTTCAGGTTGGTCCGAACAACTTCCACCTGGTCGAAGTTAGTCCGAACAAGTTCAAACTGGTCCAAGTTCGAACTGATTCGAACAAGTTCAAACCAGTTCGAACTAGTCCAGGTTGGTCCGAACAAGTTCCATCTGGTCCAAGTTAGTCTGAACAAGTTCAAACTGGTCCAAGATCAAACAGGTCCAAGTTCGAATTGGTTCGAACAAGTTCCACCTGGTCCAAGTTAGTCCGAACAAGTTTAAACTGGTCCAAGTTCGAAATGGATTGAACAAGTTCAAACCAGTTCGAACTGGTCCAACTTCAAACTGGTCCAAGTTCGAAATGGATTGAACAAGTTCAAATCAGTTCGAACTGGTCCAAGTTCAAACTGGTCCAAGTTCGAACTGGTTCGAACAAGTTCAAACCAGTTCGAACTAGTCCAGGTTGGTCCGATCAAGTTCCACCTGGTCCAAGTTAATCCGAACAAGCCATAAAAAGTTTAAACGAATAAGAAATAGTTTGAATAATTTGAAACAAGTTCGAACAGGTTTGGAAAACCGTCTTCAATCAATCAGTTGATCGCTTTATCGATTAACCCACGCGGATTGGTCGCAGTTTCAAATAAAATGCGACTCCGCGATTGAAATTAATTATTCCAGCGTAGCCGGTCGATCCATTATTTCGGCGAGTTCGCGGCCAACTTCGTACGATAACGTGGATTCTATGAGATGGAAGAGCCGGTAACTAATAGCCGTCCGCCACGATACGGTCCGGCGGACCGACGGCCCGCACATAAGTTACCATCGAACTAGCACTAATCTGACGGTTACTTAAACCGATTGGCTTGTTGCCGGTGCATTTTGATATTAAACGCGCGCCGGACGTAGGCTGATTGAATTATTTCCTTCTCCAAGTCGTCGAACGTCCGCCGCAACTTTCATTCGTCCGCTCGTAAAACCGCGTTATTTATCTGCCGTTTTTCCCTGCTTATCCGATAGCGAGTAAATTTTTTTCCACATTTTCCCGCGTCTTCGCTCCCACTTTCTGTCTCGCGTTTTCATTCGCCCGAATGTAATATTAATGGTGCAGACGATTTTACGGTTTTCTTCCGGGATAATGTGCAGACTCCGGACTCATGACATGAAAAATGAAACATTCATGGTCCATATATGGAAATTTCGAAACCATATATGGGGGCACACGGAACAGTTTATTTTTCACTTTTATTAATGTTGGTCATTTAGGTGAACTTCAGTATGAACATTTGAAGGAAATAAATGTGGATATTGTTTTAACAAAGTTTGATACAACTTTTATAAATAAAACTGATCTACTGACGTTTATAATTAAACTTTATAGTTAAAATTAAATTATAATAAAATTAATATTTAATTAATCAACTTTAAATGAAAAAATTGAAAAATGTTCTCACGTTTAGAAAATTTTCTTGTATATGACTCATTTTTATTAGGATAAGAGTCCACCAAAATTGATATGAGCTCTATTTTCGGCGCTCGAGGCTCGTTAATGGATATTAACAAGATACCGACGAAAAATAATTCGCGAGTACACCCGGAAGCGAATTTATACGCGCTGCTCGGGATATACGAGCCGCAGTCGTTGGCGAAGGGGAAATTGGTTTATGGCGGGAATTTGCGCGAAATTTTATCCCGCGGGAGCGTTTGGGGTTTAAGCTTGTCGGGATTAAGATTGGCCGCTCTTCGGGATAATCAATCGAATTTGACCGTCGAATTTGCGTTGCGCGATTTTCGGCTTTGTCCCGATTTCGCCGCTGCGTTCGTTTAATTAGTGTTTCGTTCACAGTTTATTGTTTGCTTTTTTGCTTTGAGTAGGGTTCTGTGTGTTGTAAGGGGATTAATTGATCGTTTTGATTGGCCGATCGAAAACGAGTTATTCCCCAGAGAGAATTTGATTGACCGTTCAACTGTCAATGGGCGATCAGGGTGGAATTTGATTCCACCCTGAATTTGATGAAACGTGGTAGGTGTTGCGTTGCGTCGAACGGCCAAATAATTGTAGTTGGCGCAGTTAGATGTTGGCCAAAGGAGGAAATTGTGATTAATGTGCTGATTTAGCCTATTTCTTCGAATAAAAAACATATAAAGGTAAACGATGAATATGACATGGATGAATTCATTGGTAGATATGAGAAGGAATTTCTAGCTTCTCACTAGACAACATAACAATTTACTTTATCTCTAACAAATTTCAGAATATAATTTTTTCTACACCAAAGCATCTCGAGAAGAAAAAACTGGTCCAAAGAAAATTCCAAACTGGTTTCAGCTTTGCCAATCAAAAATCGCTACAATTCTAGCAAATCCCCATTCCTCATACCTCCCAACTTCTTCAATCCTTTTCCGCAAACCTTAAACAGCAACAAATAAACCCAAATAACCCGGGAATAATTCGCACAACATTTTCCCCGGAATGCTCGTTTCCGAATTGAGCGTAACATCCGATTAACCGAGTTGCGAATCGCGCCAAGAAAGCGGTTCATCAAAGCGACCGGCAGCAGCCGGCCCGAAACAAAGCCATTACAAGACAATTAAGCCCGGTGCCCCTTTCGCCCCCGGAGGTGGGGGGTTGGGGGGGTTCGAAGGTCCCCACGTCGATTAATAATGCCGCGCATGATTAATAATGCCGGACTAATGAGCGGGCGAAAGTTTCGCGTAACGGTCCAGTCGTGATTGGCCGGCGAACTCTGGAGCGTACAGGCCGTCGATCTCAGGGGAGAGAGCACTGCGAAGCGGGCCTAATTGCATCACGGATAAATCAATGTACCGGCGACAATCGCTCTCCGAAGTCAACGGCAGCGCGCGTCAAATTATGTCATTGGCACGAGGCTGACGGCATCGATCGCGGCTCGAAGGGTCGTACGTTTGACTAAGAAAAGGACTGAGAGGCGGGCAGAAGTGACGGGTCAGTAAGAGAAAGGGATAGGGGAGTAAATTAATGTCAGGGATGCAGTGGGAAAAAGTGGGTTCAGAAATCGAAGTGTTGCCACAACCAGAAGAAAATTGTTATATTAATTAACAATTTTTTTGTTATATGAAATTGTTATATTAATTATTAAAATACGTAGATCAACTGTAAGACAACGGTTCTAACTATTTTTACAGTTGTCCTACACTCTAAAAACTGATCATCTTAATTAAGAATATATTCCGATATATTCCATCCAAGCTTACAGTAATATTGTATTATTAAATACTTTTTCTTATTATTAACAATTACTATTAATCTATAAAATTAATAACTAATAAATCAATAGTTAATTATTATTGAAGTGCAGAATAATTCATTTTACAATTAGAATATTCAAATGATTGTTCAACTATATAACTTGTATTACATTGAAACTTGAATGAATGTTTGCCGCTAACTTTGGACCATTTTATCTGTAAGGAATTAAACTATAAGTGATTTAAACAGCGAAGTGTAGAATATAAAAGGTTGTTGTGATAATTGTTTAGTTGAAATAAATGAAAGTTTTTAATTAGAATGGACTCATATCTTTGAGTATTTCGATCATGCGATTAAACGTATCTTGTTCATTTAGTTCAAGAAGACCAATTAAATATTTTATCCCGTTCGACTGAACTTGAGTAACTACGTTAATTACATTAAATTACAAATTTCGTCAAGTTTGGTACTCTATTAAAGATTTAACAGAAGTAATACATGTTTTCTGAATATAAGTGAAAAACATAAGAGAGACAATTTGGTATATTCGACGAATGTATTGTGACATCTCTCACGAATATTTATGAATAATAAATTTCAATTTGAGAGCTGGTAAATCCACAGGTATTCGTTGCTAAATTTCATTAATTTTCGTAATAACCGATGCAGTCGATTAGGCTGTGGTAGCTTAAAAAAGACTGTGCATTCATAATATAACAGAATTTCACAATTATAATTTTCCGATAAGAGTAAAATGCCTTCATTAAATAAAAACAATCTCATATAAAAAGTGTTAATTTGGCCCTTTCCATAAAAACGGTTTGAAAACACATTCAATATAATTAATTTATTTTCAATGTTCAAATGCCATTTTCAGAGGTAGCCGAATATTATTTATATCGTTGATATCATGCAACTAATATTTAATTCTTTCGCCAAAGGTTAACAACCAACAGTTCTAAAAAATTCAAACTTTTTTTAAAGTGGAAAAAATTGTTTCCAGTCTGTTTGAAAACAAAATCCAGAATTTGCAGCATACAATAAACAGAATATTCCTATATAATAAACTTTCGAAACTCCATTGAACGAAACATTAACATTTATTCATTTTGTCCACCAACATTCAAACACTCATTTTCACGCTTATCTCGCAAAAATACGTTCGATTCCCTCTACTTTTTCTCTCTCATTTCCCTAAAACCTTTCTTTTCCAGAAACACAAAGTTATCTCGCCTGAAAAGGTTTTCTGTTATCGCCTAAATTTGTTATTACACCTTGTCAGTTCTTATTCCATCATCAACATCGATCATCCTCATCTGCAATTCCCATTGACCCATTGACGCATAATCATCATTCTCATTAATCATTCCCGTTCGGCGTTTGCCAGTGTTAGCTTGTCGAACAGCGCGCGTCAACTTTGAGTGACTTTTCGTGTTTTCCGTAATCCCTTATTCCGTTCTTTATCAATCGACGCGCCGGAAAAAAATATATAAAGAAGAAAAGTGGTTCGAAATCTCGCGTGTTGACACGGATATCACGCGCTGCGATTTTCACTCGCGATTCTCAGTCGGACGGGCGGAAACCGAGCGTTTTGATCCTGAAGATCTCTAGAAATAGCGAGAATCCGATGAAACTTAAAATCTAGGTTATTTCGATGCTACTATTTGATTTACCGAATTTTCAAGCAATTCGTCCGTCTAGAAACTGAGATATTCAACTTTAAAATCAGAAAAATGATATATATAGGTATACTGTTTATGTTTTATAATCAAACCTTAGAATCGAATATGTCGATTTCTACCAGGAATGATTGAACATTTGGAAAATTAAGTAGAAACATTGTAAGAAAAGACATTTTAATGTATGGTTTTTTTATATTATATTTGTTATATACACATACAATACAATAATATATTTATTTATATATTATTTTATTTTATTTGTATCATTAGTGGAATGCGAATGATACGTTTGGCGATGGATTTCCTGTCTTAATTATATGCTTCGCCAATTAAAATAATTCTGGCGAATGCTTTATGATTAATCTCATTTGTTATTTTTAAGAATGAATAATGATATTCCAAACACGAATTTAAAAAAATGCGGAAATTACAACAGCAGTAGAAACATTATCCTTCAAATTAATGGAAAGACATTTGATCTGCAGATGAACGTGAAACGAAATTATTATTTCAAAACAATTCATTTAGTGAATCTTATATTTGTATATAATATTCCAGGTTCCCAAATACCATTATGTTTTAGTATCGATTTTCGTACAAATTAATAATACATTTATATATGTATATGTATATTTTTTTCTAAGGTCGCAATGCACATCAATATTTTGGTAGACATTTTATGGAGGGATAAGTCTTCAATTCAACTTCATGTTGAAGTTTATGCGTAACTTGGCGTAATTACATTTGGTATTTTAGGTGCAGCAATGGATAAACCGCGAAGTGCATTAAAATCGAAACTTTGATCGCGATTACTTATCGTATTCCGGGAAGATTGCGAGTGGAGTACTGTAGTTTCGGGCAGACTGCACACGAATGATGAGACTTTAATGCAGTAGATCAGCGGTTTCGGTATCCACTTCTGATTGCACTTATTGACAAGCTAAACAAGTTTATGATAGGGGATTGATTTTAATGATAAAAATAACTCAAAAGCAAGTATTATTTATATTTTTCTGACCAGATCCAAACTCGAGCAATATAATTTTTACTGGCTTACATATAAAAAATTTTGTCCACACTCAGCAACTCATAACTACTAAATTGTTTGCAGTGAAACAATTTCATTTCATAAAATATTTTTTGGAACTGTAGACATTTAATTTCTCAATTTAATTCTTCAGTAGTCAAAACAGGGTTTGCTCAGACGTCCTCAACACAGCCCATATAAAAACTGATCATATATGGTACATATATGCAGGAATGTATGTCGGATTATATGGACCATATGTGGCCCATATATGACTCATATATCTCTTTTTCTTAGATTCTAAAACAATTGAGTTCGAATTCAATTTTCGATAAAAAACGAAGGATACAAAAAAAGGTACGAAATAATTCTAGTATCTTTTTCGATAATAATAATAGAAAGCAATTACGGTCGAAGCTGATTGGCGTTCTGCTCATCGTCTTAATCTTTCGGTGGTTCTAATTTCGGCGAAATCGATCGGGCTAATTTTGTAAATAAATCTTCCTGCGGCAATTTCTCTTTCATTTGCAAATCCGCGCGGACGTGTTTCCGCCCGAACGAGTGGCCGTAATTTATAGAAGTAACTTAAATTACTTTTCGGCGATGTTGATTTGCGAACAGTCTGTGAAAGCCGTGCGGCAAGAAGTGTCAGCGCCGACATGACCGCGCCACTTTGACGCTGCGTTTGACACGGCTAATTTGCCACGGCAAACTGCGGTCATTGAAAAATGACGTTTCCCGCATTTATGAGTTCGCGCCGTTTTTCACGTGCCGTTGTTACACGCTTGACACCTTTTCGGAAATTCGAAAAATAGCGACGACAAAAAACTGTGAGCCGCAATCAAACGCGTGACATTGATTTATGATTTTGCATTGGCAACAGTGTAACGAAGATTTCGCGGTGTATTATATCGTGTAATTGATGTTGAGGAGAAAAAGAAAAATTTGAATTTTGAGGTTTTGTGTCGCGAGATTGGGTTGGAATAATGAATGTCAAATTTATTGTTGGTAGATATAGTAGGATTCCGTGTTGCTAATTCACTTTGGGTAAATCAATCAAGATATGGATTGTGGTGTTAGTAACTGCGATTTATCTTCTCCAATAAAAAATGGGTGACAAGTATAAGATGGTTCGAATGGAAGCAAAAAGGTTTTTCGTAATTGCAAGTTGCATAATGCATAAAGCATCATATTACATGCAATGAACTATTTCAATTGCAATGTTTTACTCTCAATCTAACCTCCACCATAAAATCCTAACCTAACTCTTCCCACAACCTAACCTCTCCTTCCATTCTTCAGTCACCAAACATTTTTTTCGATTCCCTCTTTTCATCGAACATCTAAAAAAATGAATAACCAACAGAAAATTAAAACCGCATCTTATTTATGCTTGGAAATGTAAAACCGCATCTTATTTGCAAGTGATTGAATCCTCGCGTTTTGCTCGCTCGTGCACCAAAACAATTATTCGCAAATATTTCGCGAAATTGTTCGCCCCCGTTAACGAGAACGCGACCGCGGATCGGCATTGACGAAACATTATACACTCCCCCTACCCTTTCCGTCGACGTAACGTAATTATACCGTAGACTAGATTTTTCAACGGTATCGCGTGCTTCACTTCGTTAGATAAAACTCCCGGCAAAGCGGAGAATGCGCGCACGTACGCGCCCGGGCTTTGATCTCCCCGCAGGAATAACGGGCTCGTCTCTCGCGAGAACTTTGATTCCCGGCGAAATGCGCGCAAGACACGGAGGGGAGGGGAAGCGGGAAAAAAGAGCGGGGGACGGTGAATTTTATTCGACACAAGCAGCCGATTTATTTAATCACGAAGCCAGTTTCAAAGTCAAACGCGCGTCGTGTAATTTATAAAACGCGCACGCGGAGTTGCGAGTTCGCTCGATCGCACGGCTATTGCGATCGGCGTAATGAGAATTTCGAGGATTCGTTGGGGTTGGTATTTTAAAGTTTTTGTCATTTTTCTGGTTTGAGAGTGAAATGGGTTTTTTTGGGCTTTTGAAGAGATGTCTTTAGAGTTTAATCTGGTCTGAAGAATCATAAAACAATTCCTTGTGATTAGAAGAATAAGATAACTGACAAGTTTAACTGACCCAGTTTGTGAAGATTTTGAGAACTGGGCATACTGGAAATGTTATCAGTCAGAAAATTTAGAGAGACATTTACTATATTATTTTTTCATCCTTATTCCGAGGAGGTTTTTTATTTTGATTCAGTCAAAGACTGATGATCTTCTACAAATGATTCCAATCATCATATCATAAATTACTTGATAGAAGTAGATATGTACAGTAATCAATCTCAGTCTTATAAAACCTACAACCTCTATCTTAAAGAAGACCAATATATATAATATAACTAAATACTTAAATACGAAATAAATTTTCTTCCCAGTCCACATTCATTATCCATCCTAAATTCCTGTTTCACCGTACCCCAACTGCCACAACAATAACACTCAATCGCAATGTGATTTGAAAATGCATACATCCGTGAAAAATGTCTTCAATTAAGCAGCATTAAACCGCACTTGCGCGAGTAATTTAATTTGTCCGAAGAAACAACGAGCGATGGAAGCGTAATATCGCTCATAATTGTCGTCATTCGTAAGCCGCCGAGGCCGTCGACGTAATTAAGAAATCGCGAAATTAGAATTCGCGACGCGTGGTCTCACTTTGCGCCGTAACCAGATTTCTATTAGACTGTAGCGATCCGACCCAAATGGCGGCTATTCTTTCCCAGTCGAGGAATTTAATGCCCGAATTCCCCGCAGAGACTGAACGTTTGTTAAGCTGACGAGCCTTTAGCGCAATTTATTATTTCCTGACCGAACTACCGCCTATCTCTGTACTACTAACCATACGTTGTTTATGCGCAGGTTAGGCAAATTTATGCAAACGGAAAGTGAATGCAAAGTGGCAATTAGGTTTGTGAAACTGCTTCTTATTTGTGACTTTGACGTGTAATTGGCCGTTTTAATTCGGACAAAAATTTTCACCGAAATGCACTATTTTGTTCAATTCTTCAAAGTAATATTGTGATAAATGAAAAAAAAATTGTAGAATCGATTTTTTTGAATTTTCTTTTTGTATCGTTGGAAACAAGATTTCAGTTGATTGAAGTTTTGGAAATATTTCTAAAAGGATATGTTTTTCCAACATCGTCAGATTTGAGACTGTCGCTGTGGATGTAAAAGGAATTATCCATTAAAAGTGCAACAATTACGGCCGACTGAAAGTGTTTCCAACTTGATATCAAATTTGGCGGAAAATCTCTGCCAGTACGCGACTGTAGTCATATTTAATTATGTCACAGGTTGTAGACTATAACAAGTTTACTTCAACTCGTGACTGAAATTCGCTTTGAATTCTATAGCGATTCGACCCGTTTACCCGATCTTTTGTCATGGACCGTGGGTTGCACAAGGAATTGTTACGGTTTCGCGGGCATGGTTTTTGACCATTGTAATTGGCTTACGCGAACGTTCCTTTAGTTCCTCTTTTTAAATGCATTTTGGAAATTGGACTTCTCTGAATGTTGCCTCTTAAAAACACAGCTTGCAAAATGCTTCAAACAAATTGCATACAAAACTGAGATCAAACGATGTCATTGAAATCGTTTCTTTAACGAAACCATTATTGAAATAGAAGTTGCAGTATATAATATATTGTAGAGGTTAGAATTACGATTTATGTATGTAAATAATTGAGAAAGATTGGAAGTTATATTCCATTTAAGGAATGCATGTACCCATTTGGAATCGTGAAAAATCGTAATTTGGAAGTGGGTTTTAATTGGTCACTTTAACTAAAAAATCACTAATAAATTCAACTAATTTTCCAAGTTTCGTCACCCGAGTAAAGAAACGTAACTAATAATTGCTTTGTGATCTAATAATTGCTTTGTGATCACTTTTTGATCATTTTTCATCATTTTTGATCACTTTTTGATCACTTTTTCATCACATTTTCATCACTTTTTGAAGTGATAAAAAAGGATCTAAAAGTGATCAAAATATGATCAAAATATGATCAAAAAGTGACCAAAAAAGTGACCAAAAAGTGATCAAAAAGTGATCATAAAATGATCATCGGTTGATCGTGTTTTTTTTACTCAAGGCAATTTATTTAAGTAAATATACTGATGCGTTAACAGTTACCGATTTTTAACTCAGGATGTTAGTAAATTTTAACAGTCGCAATTTTTCTCATCGTAATATCAACTTTGAGCTAATAATCCCGATACATTATAGAATCCCGTTCCCTCAAAATAGCAAGTTTTTACATCAGAATTGCATTTCGGAAAAATAGAATTCCGGAGATCAGTTTTCCGACGACAAAACTGATACTGCGAATCAAAGATTAACGCGTCTAATTATAATTCGTCGAACAATCGCGTGTATTAACTCGATATGACAGTCGCGTCAATATTAAACGAGTGACCGAAATGGGCGCTTTGATCGGGCGAAATAAATCGGGATTAGACTTGATTTCGCGCGAGGTCGCGCACCGTCGCTATAATCGCGTTATTCGAATCAAACATTTCCCGAATTAAATTCCACTCGGCCGTTTGTCAAGCAATGAAAATTGCCGAAAATCCGCCTTGGCCGGTCATTACGCTCGCGATATTAATTTATTTGCGCGCGTTGTTTTGCGAACGGTTTAATGAAGAACCGAAAATGAATTTGATGGGAATTTATCGCGGCGCGTGTTATTGGCGGAGGCGCGAATAATTTATCCGGGCAACGAGTCCCGTCGGACAAAGAGTTCGGGCGCCGCAGTTGAGCACAAAAGGTCCGGTGTTTAGCTAAAACAAGCCGGAGTCTATTAGTTTTCCTTCGAGGCGACCCGGAAGCCCCGGAGGAAATCGAGATATTGCAGGTGTCCTATGGGACAGAGCCGAAATGATATCTAATGCCGCGGAATTTAATTGGAATCCACGATCCAAATCCGCGGTCGAAAAGCTATTTGCGCGACGCTAATCTGGTGTTAGTTATGCGGCGACAAAAATTCAATATGATCTGTTATTCTATAAAAAAATAAAACTCACATTCGCAGCACATCGGCGAAACGCTGTTTTGAATGGCACCAAAAGTCCAAATTCAAAAAAATAAATAAACAATTTTAAATAAATTAAATGTAATAGTTATATACTATATTAAACATTTTTTATTTAGTTTTTTATTTATTTTTTTTTGTCAGTTAGACTTTTGGTGTAATTTCACATATATCAACATTTTGACAAATAATAGACTGAAATACATTTGATTTGAGGTTAGAACGATGTTTGAGGTTAGAACGATCTCCGAACCATTCACTTGCAATTGACAAAATGTTGTGTACAGTCAAATTTCCCATTTTTACTAATAAAATGATACCTTTTAAATCGCCGAGCAGAAGAAAAATCGATACTCAAGGGCAACTTGGGAAAAACGCGCGTGGAAATGATTTATCCTTCGTAACAAAAAGTCCGAAGAGGGCTCAACTCATTTAAATCATAAACTTTTATTCAAAGAGTGCCAAATCATTGTAGGTATCAGATGTAATAGTCGTAAAGCTGGTTTGTACGACACGTTCGGCGAAATTTGGCATGGAACAGCTGCTAACTTTTGGCAGGGAGCACGCTTATAAAGTATACGCCGAAACCCGTGAAACTATTCGGGGTGCGGAGTCAATAGAGGGCGGGCTATTCGTTACTTATTTTCAACAATTTCCGAAGCACGAAAGTTCGCCCGAACGCGTCGTAATTCAACTTAGCCCGGTCATTCCTTACCATGTGGCACGCAATTACAAAAATCATCAAAGCTAAACACGATTTACAAATATGTCTCACGACTTCAAATAGTTGAAAACAAATTCGATAAATATATTTTTAAAATTGTTTCGAATTAAAATTGGTCTTTTTTCTTAATATTATCTTATAGGAAAAGGGATAAAACGTATTTAAAGATTGACAAAATATTTTTAAAATGTTTCAAATTAAAATTTTTGTCTTTTATATGTGCTTTTTGATAAAAATAAAAATAAAATTCTCTGACGTAGTCTTTCTTTCTCAGACTGTTTTCAATTCATTTTAAAATTAAATTTTAAAATGAATTTTCTTTTTCTGTTTCTTCAACAGTTTTTAAATTGTTGAAGAAAAAGAAGTAAGAATAAGTGGAAGTACCTAAATTTGCGTCGTGAAACGCGAAATATCGAATTACAGCCATTAATATCGAAGAAAGCTTGCTCGCAATTTTTCAATTTAAATTGCAGAACAACAAAACGCACTCGACGAGGAATTTCATCGGAAATTTTTCAGTCCATTTCCAAATACTTCGCGTCTGTAATATCTCGAAAAAATTTGCATGAAAATTCGTAACCGCTATATCCGTCCCATTGAAAGGTCGCGGCTCCTTCACCGCGAACGAAACTCGCAGGAAATATGTGATCGCGGTGTATCGGGATTCCGCTCAGAATTTACGAAATGTTTAAAGTCACTCATATTTATAAGAACCGGCGCTGTCTCAATAATTTGCAACAACTTGCGGGAACTTTCGCTGTCACGGTAATTTGACTTGAAAAGTGCGGCCGAAGGGCCAGACACAATGTGCCGCTCGGGTCGTACGTTTGTCGCTTTATTATTGAGTATCAGAGGCTCGAGTTGCGGGATTCTCGACTATGACGGACGAGTTTGCAATTTCAATTGTTCATTGAAAATAAGCGAACTTTTTACGCAGTTCCATTTTCACGATGAGATATTCAAAAAGGAAACTGACAAAGATTTGTAAAAAAGATTTTCTTTCCGAACAAAAATTTTTAATATATGATCCTAGAATTCTAAGAAAAAGTATCGTGCATTTTGATGAGTCAAGATGTATTTGAGCTAATATGAATATGAGTATTTTTTCATATTCATATTATTTTTTAGATTTTTGCTAATCTGGACTAGGAATATAAAAATTTTTTTTCTGCAATGAAAACTCTGGAATCAGAAGACTCAGTGGATTTTATTTTGAAATTTTATTTTTATTTTGAAATTCGATTTTGAAACATTTTATAATTAAACTGTAAAATTGTAATATCTCAGTACATTTTAATTGTCTTCTAGTAGTCTAAATCACCAATACAAAATTCCATTTGCAATTTCGTCGGTAATCTTATTTTAGTGAGCGATCCACTATGTTGCAATTCCAGCCACCTAATTCCGTTTATAATTTATCACAATCAAACGAAAAAAAAACAGGATTCAGCACTCGCTGCAAATCTTATTTGGCATTCGTTCCCCCTCTTTCTTCCAGGGACGCGCATTACCGATTCTTAGTGTTCCGTTGGCTTTTTTCGCGCCTTTCGCGAAATCTCGTGGGGCATACCTTAACCGGCGGAGCACTTTTCCCGGAGTCGCGACCCGTCGACGGTTTTGGATGAATAAAATGCCGGATCGAGCAATCCCGAGTTCCGCATTCATTGGTTTATTGAGTATATATAAGCTGGCTCTTCTTTGGAAGTATAAGAAACGAGACATCTTATTGTCCGATCTGCGGGCGAAAATGTGCCAGGGTTCGGTAACTCGATGGAACATAAAAGAAATTGGTATTTTGATTCTCGTGCGATGAATTTTAATGCGGCTATTTGTTTCGATCTCAATAGAAAAAAGAATAATTATTCAATCCTCTAAATAGCCTAAATTTTCATTTTCTAGCAAAATGAAAATTATTATCAAATTACAGTCGTTTCAAATTTGCTGGCATTTTTTGTTCTTCACAGATAAACCTTTAACACTTTGAAATGATAATCTGAACCGTTAGTGGAATTCGATTATCTCTAAATTTTCAGTAACGTCGCTGAGTCATGGGGATGAAAACGACCATTTTTGTTTGCAACTTGCAGGTTAATTAAACCAAATCGAAATTTATACTAAAGCCCACCTGGCGCAATTGAAACACTTGGCGAACACGCCGTGGATTCAATTTGAATTACGCGCCAACTTTTGTCAAGAGTTATTGTAATTTTGCGATTCATATCTAAACTTCACAATAGTACCGAAACTCGCTCTTAAGACCGAATGTGCGTTTTGGCTCTCTGCAACCGTTACTTCCAAGATTAAGATTTAGACTCTGCCAGGACATTACTTGCGCGGTTCACTGCCAGTAATTTTCCAAAAAAACCTAGTCAGTGCAGTACAATAATTATTTTGATGCTTTCACAGTTTAGTTGCAATTACTGCAATTACAATAAAATTCAACATAAATGCACGTGGATTGTTTTTATTTCACAAATTATAAACTTAGTTTACAAATCGACACAATTCTGTAAGAAAATTGGAATAATTTTATTTAATTAAAATAAACAGAAGACCATTCAATTAAATGTAAATCAGGAAATTTCCAAAAATTACGAATTGTGCAAGATTGCCGTAAAAATATCAAAAACTCTTTCATATACAAGGTTAAGCGTATTTTAAATTTATAGTTCATTCAAACAATCCATTTCCTCTTCTCGAAATCGTATCACTCATCATCTTATCTCACAAATTTAAACTGTACTTGTGCCAACTTCTTTACTCTCAAAATCACCACTCGTCAAAATTTCTCGTCTTGCCGGACCATTCACGTAGAACATCCCTTGTTCCAGGTTATCCATTACAAGCAAACAACATAAAACCTGAGCACTAAAGCGGACAATAAAAAATCATTTCAACGTTAACGCAACAATTACAGGACTGTAAAGTCCCGTCATTTTGTTTACTTTTATTGTCGGTTTTATTGCCGCGGCGCGTCATGAAGACATCGCGCGGCCATGAAACTTCGGCGCACTGCTGTTTCGCCGGGCGATCCAATTACTCAAAAGCATAAATCGCTTGATCGATTGCGTTTTCGACTGGACGCACGCGATACACCGTCAATAGAGCGCTCATTTGTTTAGAAACTTTGTCCCCTTTGTTCTCGGCGAGTAATTTCCAGCACAAATATACTTTGGTGAAACGAGCCATTGATTTGGTGTCGTAGCCTGGAAAATGATGAAGCACATCTCCGAAATTTTCGCCAATCGTACATCTTGCAAAAGTGAATTTATGAGAAAAAATCTTCCGAAAGACCAAATATAAAATTTGCATTTCCGCCACAAAACGCTGAATAAATCGATACCATTTCGACTGATCATACATTTCGCAACTCCCTTGAATTCGTGTCAAAAAGCGAGTCCAAACCGAGATGGTATTTTATCTTAGCTGGAAATAAATCAACACGCGAAATTAAATTCAAATAAGCTCGTCTAAAACGTTCCGGCGCGTCGTGTCCTTTGTGTATTTTCGCGTTTGCCTCTCGGCAACTATTTTTTCAACATATTTTCGTTCATTGCCAAAAGTGAAACTGACACGGGAAAGCAATTTTCGCGGTGCGGCCAAAGCGATACGCGTGGGTCTTTGAACCGGAACAGCATTTGTCGGCTGAAGCGTGGTAATTCCATCACAGTCGCTTCAGTTATTGATCATTTGGGATGCACGACTTGGCAGCTCGCGGTGCAAATCAAAATGTTTCGTTCTCTTGTCTTACTTGGTAATGCTTCGAGGAACTAATGGATAATTTAAAAAAACATACTTTGTTTCAAATAGCATAATCGGAGAAAGGTTCGGTGCATTATTTTCTAAATAGATGAAGCTTTCAAATATTTATTTTGAATTTGGCGCCTTTTTTGGAGAGGGCGCGACGGACTGTTAACTTCAGCTTGCTTTTATTTTCATATAGTAAACGTTAAGGAAGTAATTCGACAAATTTTGGATCCGACTACAATTGGATAATTTTGAATAATCAAGTACAAATTTGAATTTGGCGCCTTTTTGTAGAGGGCGCTTCGAGCTCTTAACTTCAAAATCGTTTTCATCTTTTACCACAATTTTTGCTAAAACGTTCACCGGCTTTTAGTTCCACCCAGACATGGAATCAAATTAAATTTTCATGCGAACTCTTAGTAAAGTCAAAAAGTCTTCTATCTCACTTCTGTGAGTAATCGTTCAAAAGGCGAGCGAAAATTCGTGATGAAAATCCGTCTAATGGTCGGAAGGTGACACAAGACTCAAGAACGGAATCTCGGGACGGAATAACGAGGGTTCCGTGAAACTGACGAAAAAACGCGACTCGATGAAAAGCCCCGGGAAAACGGGATGTAACGAAATTGAATTTAGCCAAATAATCGCGGCCAAATAAAAATCCGTCAGGAATAAATGGCTATAATGAATTGAAGATGATCAAATAAAGCGGCGCGCCGCGGGAGGACCTTCCAATTCAACGCAAAGACCCAATTGCCGAAAAATTGGCATAATCGCATCATCCGTAAAGCGAACCGGCCGGGATTTTGCGCCGGCTGAAAAAGCCACGCAAAAAGCCCAAGTCTTGTTCCCTCTCTCTCGCTCTCGCGCGCCTCTTAAACGTCTCGTCGTCGGGATAAACTGCAATGCGGGTACTTGCTAACGTCGCTAAGCATCGGCGCATCTGCCGTTGAGCTTTCACGGTATTTACGGTATTATTGCTTTCTTTCGGCGAAACGAATTCCGGGCTTGAGCGGACCCTCGGCTCGATGAAGCGGCAACAGAAAAAGCGAACGAAAATTCGCAGTCGGCTCGGTTATGCCGTATAAATCCCGGATCCGCGACGTCTAAATCACACAGGCCGGCCGGGCAAGTCAAGCAAAAGTACGGCCGGACTTCAGGGCAATAAACCGAAAAACGGCACGAATTTCGGCGAATTATGGCCGAGTGTCTGCGAAGTTTCATGGGCACGTTGGCTTGAGTATTTTTTCGGACCGTAGTCATAACAGTTTCACGTGAGAATTATTTCGGCGATTTTGAGCCCGGGTGAGTAGGTTTGAGTTAGTTTGGAGGGATGGTTCGAATCTAAATTTGAAATTCGCGCCATTTTTCAAAGGTTAATTTATGGTAGTGTTTCATACTTGCTACTTTGTTGTTGGTTATATTGCGGTGGGATAAGTTTTTCATGTGAACTTACCTGAAACATAAAAGAGATTCCAAAGTTAAAGTATGTTTGGAAAATATAAGGTTAGGTTGGAAGTGTCTCTCTATATATTTGTATTAAAAATTACATCGAAGATGTACAGATGCGAAGAGATAAAAAGAAATATTATGCAAAAAACATAATTTTCCTTCCACGAAACGCAATGCTTTTGTAAATACGATTTGAATGTCCCGCCTTTTTACAGATGGCGCAACGAACTATTAACTTAAGCGAAATTTGATTTCTTTCCGTGAACGTATGACTGTTTATCATCAAATATCTCTTAACCAACAGTTCTCTTTGATAAATCAAATAACATCACGCGTATAAGGTCATTTAACGACTTAACACACTTTATCTGCTCCACCGTAGTTTGTCTCACCAAAATTTAAAGTACAAATTAAGACCGATCTGTTGGCGGGAATTGCAAGCGCCACTTTGCCTACATTTGGCAAGCTCGCGTTCGCACTTATCAAGCGATAGATCACCTGCTTAAATCCCACCCCAGCAACCATTCAAACTGATTTTTCTACCTTTTCGGCTATTTTGGGTAATTGCGAGAAAGTACGAGCGGCGCGCTCCCTCTTGTGACCTTTTTCCCTCGGTTTCGTAATTAATGCGCGCCGAACATTGTTTTTCCTTTTTATCCCGGACAAAGTGAGTCGGGGCACTTTGCATTTACTTTGCATTCGGTTATTTAATTTGCGCAATTGTAATTACTGTTCGAAGAATGTCTCACGACGAGGAATATGAATGGAGATTGTGAAAATAAATTAAACAGTCGCTACGAAAATTCGCGGCACAAAAATGATGAAGTGGAAATGAAAAATAAACAAATGTGCGGGACGGAGTGGAAATTAAAAATAAATACGTCCAATTGCGAGCGGCGAAAAAATCGCGCGAGAATGCAGGTGGGCGAGAAAAACGACGAAAGCGATCAACGAGGAATTATACATTCAAAAGTTTCGTCCGTTTAGCGCGTACATCTGTACCTCATTAAAACACGATGCCATTTTCCCGGCGGGAAACAACGGACGTCCGAAGAGGCATTGTACTTAAACCCGCGGCTGCAAAAATATGAAAATGATATTCAAAAGTTGCGTCCCGCTGAGTAATCGGCGACGAAAGTTTCGGGGGAAAAAAGGCAACACGATGAAAAACAAATAGCGTAAACGTCCGTCGTGAGCAGCACATAAATTTGGCAACAGATGGATCTGGCGAGTATTTCCTTCAGACTTCGGTATTACTGCGCGCGATATTCCTTCAACTACATATCACATTATTTCGTTCACTTTCACCGGTGGAACACAATTGTCCGACATTACCATACGGAACTTTAATTTCGAAAACGTGAAATACGTCACTTGGCGCGGATACAGCCGGATCGGCGGAAAGCAATTTTAAAATTGGCGCCGTTTTATCCAGAGGTCGCAACGAACTGTTAACTTAAGCGTTCTTCAGCAAAATTCCGAGAAAATGTCCGATTTTTCCTGACTAAGTGTACATCGGATTCAATGAAGACTTGAAATTTACGCATTTTAATTTCACACCTCCTCCAAGAGGGCGTGACGAGCTGTTAACTTCGGCGTTATTTTTTAATATACCGCGGTAAATCTCACGGAAATAGGGAGTAACGTGTGATTTCTGGCCGAACAAAGATTGGACATGATAAAATGCATAAAAGTACACACTTACGTTTGACGATTATTTATGTAGAGGTCGCGTCAGGCTATTAACTTTATCGTAATTTGACTGTCGTATACTCAGTTTCCAATAAAAAGTCGCGCTTTTTGGCCGCCGTAGCGCCAATGTAATTTTACATAGCAACGTTTGCAAACACCGCGTTTGGTGTAAATTAAAATTAATCACGAGCATAAATTCGCTCGTTGGCATTAAATTTAAATGTAGCGAAGTCCGTTTTAGCGACGAATTTGCTACACGACTGGTTTTGGTTTCGAATAACTTTATTGGATAACGAACTACAAACGGACGGACGAATTATTCACGAGCTCGCATATCTGCGAATCTGCGACAGACACTGGTCCATTGACTTTTGGATTTATTAGTCGAATGTTTGTACATTGTTTACCTAAATAAACCATTACATATTAGCATAGATGCGCCGCGTTAAAGATTTTCTACTCGATAAAACGTATAAAATACGCTCCGCCGATAAAGTATCGATTGCCACGCCAAACGGGAGCGTTACATTAGTTAACAGTCCGCTGCGCCATCTGGTGAATTAATATTCAAGCGTATCTATAAATTACTTGCTATAATATTTCAGAACCGAGCTTTTTCAGTATTTTGCTTCGATTGTGCAGCAAACTAGAGTACGATTATAAATTAATGCCTGGTAGCGCCACCTGGCGAAATGACGTTATGATAAACAGACGGTATTTTTGCTTCCAGCGAATTGAAAACCGATAGTCTTGGAAAAATGTGATCAAATTAAATCATTACTGAAGAATAATTCGATGAAAACAAACAAGGATTTTAAAATAAGCATTCATTTGTGCAGCGAATATAATATCAGAAGGGTATTTTTGTCGGAAAACAGTACGTGAAAATAACTGTAAACAATTTACGAACGAATATAACGCAAAACCGTTTAAACATTCGAGCGCGAAAAATTCGAAGTTGTAACTCTATTACAGCGCTTTCTTTCTTATCCGAGTACGCCTTTGTCATAAAAATAACCACGAAACAATTTTCGCGCAAAAAGTTGAAAGATATTCTTTCGGTCGAAAAATTTCAATCCATTTCTCGATCGGGAAGACGTTCGTCTTAACGAAACTGCGTCCGATCGATATTCCTTGGGAAAAAGAACCGAAATTACTTTTTGCTCATAATTCTTCCAATTATTCTTTTTTGTCTTGTTCTCCTTTCCACGAAATACCCGGGATATAATTAACTGGGAAGTTTTGTTATACAAATTATAAAATTTTCGGAACAACAAACACCGCTGCGGTGAAGACAACTTTTGCGAAAAAAGGCGTATTCGGCGCCGAAAGTTTTCATTCAATTTAAATGCGCAAAAGTTCATCGCAAAAATACGTCGCCCGTCAAATGAACAAATTATTCATCCGCGCAACTTTATAATCTGTTGAATTGAATTTGACGAATTTTATCGCGCGAACCGAGTTCGAGGCAAACATTTCAAATGTTATCGTCCGCTTAATACGACATCTGTTGCTTTCGGGTTAATTTCTTTTTGCATTCGCCGTTTCAAGAATTTTTTTCGTCGCCGCGGCGTAAGGGCCATCTGGCGGGGGATTCGTTCAAATTAGTTCGCCGAACAAATAAATTTACATTTAAATTGACGAATTTTTGAGCGGCCGAACCGCGCGCCACCTACCGGGATTAGGCTGCTGAAACGAGGCGTGACGCGAGATATGAGAAAGTCATAAACGTTAAATAAAAAAGTGCGTGGAAAGTGGAGCGCGGTTCTATTATTCATCAACATTTGGTTTAATAAATAGCGTTTGTCGAAATGAAAGACGAAGCGGTTTATTTGCGATTCAAATGCGGTCTTAAAGTCGTGCATTATAGTCGAGCAGTATAAAAGTGGTTTGTTGATGGAAGAGGTAATATTGTTATACGGTCGTTTACTAGCCTTTTGCTTGATTGTTGCTAGCTAAGTGAAGTGATGAAAAATTCATCGTTTTTATCGGGAGCGATCAAATCCCAAGACTCAGAATAACATTATTTTCGACTTAACTTGTTGCAAGACTGACAAGTTTTAAAACTGAAAATGCGAATGAATACTTCGTTGTATAGAAATCGTATAAGGAATCATATGTTTACATTCGATTGTCAAGTAAATAAAGGTATATTTACATTTCAAAGGTTTCTAAATAAACACTACTTCCCATTCCAATGCCATGTAAACAACCTTCACATTCACAATTCATGATAATTAATGTATATTCATTCATTACATACATTCCAATAAAGGTAAACAAAGGCTTGTTTATATTTAATTAATTAAATGTAAATAAACGTTTGTTTCTTTACGTTTAAATTGTTTACTTTCAAACAAATGTAAATAAACTATTGTCTATCTTAGAGAAACGTATACAAATGATAAATAAAGGATTCTTTAAGACATTTTAGGTTAAAATGATTGCTTTTGTGAAGGACTACAGAAAATCACGCTTACATGACGACTAACAAAATTACGTTTATCATTCAAATGGTGTATACTATTCATAGTCAAGTATAAAAATAATTCATTATGTAGGTTAATTCGAATAAACCTAAAATAAGATTCGTTTGCATTTAAATAAAAGTTCACAAAAGTTATTTACGTTCAAATAAACGTAAATAAACGTTTGTTGGCGTTACATAAATGTATACAAATGATAAATGAAAAATGATTTAAACATCCCGAGTTTCAAGGTAAGTATTACTTTTATAATGGAGTTAAAATAAAGGTTTTTCATTCCTACGGTGTATAATACTCAATTCAAATTCAAGCACGTAAATAATCTATTATTTACATTTGTATTAAGGTACATAAAGGTTTGTTTCATTTGGTTAAACATCAACAAAATTTTGTTAACATTGAAATAACGTAAATTACCCTTCGTTTAAATTTAGAAAATGTAAATAAAACTTTGTTTACACTACACAGTTCAAGTAGTAAATAGCATAGCTTTGAGAAAATGTTGGTTTTGTTCATTCATACGGTATCTACGACCTGATTCATAGTCAAACATAAATAACCCATTGTTTATGTTCGAATAATCGTAAACAAAGATTTGTGTACGTTTGAGTAAACGTCAACAAAGTTTTGTTTACATTTGAATGAATGCCTACAAGGATATGTTTACATTTGAATAAACGTAAATAAAGGTTTGTTTAAATATAACTAAATAGAATAACTTTTATTTATTGTCTTGGAACGTAAACAAATGTTTGCTCACATTCAAAAAAATGTAAACAAACTCTTGTTGACCAGATATAAACTATACAAATGACCTCCAAACATTGCGAGTTTCAGATACGAAAAATTACTGCCCCTTAATGGACTTAAGAAAATGAAGTGCGAAACTCTAGGTGTGGTGTCCTCGAGTCGTCGTATCAAAAAGCCGTTTATCCGTGAAAAACGCGGACCGGTCGTCGGACATGGACGGTTTTACGGGTCTTTGTTCGGCTGCCATTAAACGAATAGCAAGGCCGCGGCACGGCTCAATTAAGATAAATTAAAAAGATATTATTTATTGTAACGAGGCTCATTAATTCTTTGTCCCGCGTGAGTCTTTTACGTCGCGCGCACTTTTGCGAAACTCCGTTGACTGCGAAATAACTCAAACGTGATTTAATTAATACGTTTGACGGCGGCGGAAAGAAAATCCATAAATAATCGCTTTAATGTTGGCGTGCGCGGCAAACATTATCTCAGTCTTTCATTTATAGATTTCCTCCACCGCCGCGAACTCCAATGCGACGAATAACGTTGTTCTTTGAGTAAGAGGGGGAAGGCAGGACACGTGAATGCTCCACTCAATTACGTCGATAAAAAAATGCATTTAAAAACAAGCCCAAGTTTCGCTCGTTTCGCTTTGTAATGAAGTGCCCATTTCGTTAATCACGTTTCAGGTGCACGGTGAATAAGTTGCCCGAGTAAACGCGATTTATTAACTCGTTACCGAGTATTTTCGCTCGCGATTTATCATGACGGAATGTTTCCCGTGGCGGCGAGGCATTGTCTTCGAATTTTTGAATTTTGCGTTCGTCGTTCTATTGTTTTCTGCGTTTTGAATTCGAATTTCCCGCGACTTTTCAGATGGCGCGGCGAACTGTTAACTTCGAGCGTATTCGGGCAAAACTAAAGTCGATTTACGGTAATTGTTCGGGGTTTTTGGCGGGAAATGTGGGTGGGAAAACGACAGACAGAACTGGAGTGACGCGCTTGATTACAAATGTTTATTTTATGGTTATAATCCGCGTGGCAGACAAGTGGCCTTTTATCATATCACTTATTCAGTAATCGCAGGCGTAAAATTTCATGCACATTAATAATACAGCGCCGTGGCAGGCTGACGCTTGAAAGCGAGCAAGACGGAGGAATTCACGGTTCGCTGCGCGGCGAAGTATCATTGAAAAATTACCGACATTTTAATGACAAATGCCGCGCCGTTATGTAATAAGAAGTTTCTTACATTGTGGCGCGTCGTAAACGCGAACTCGCAATGATAAATAACGCTTTAGAAATCCGGTATCGATGGCCGCGAGCGGAAATGTATTTTAACTTCGAACTATTTTGAATGTCCCGCGTTTCTGACTTTCGTACATCGCCGATTTTTATTAAGTAATTGCTATAAGTAGAAGAAATCGTACAAATCTGTATAAATAAAAAAACATTTTTTGTTTAAAATCTCGATTAAATTTGAAATGCAGCGCTGCAATTTCTTAAATGAAATCATTTTTAGGTTAGAATTGGATTTCGTTAAAGCAGTCTGCTTCTTAATATTATTTCTGACTCTGCGGCATTGTTCCTTGTCTTTTAATCCTGCAAAATAACTTCTTTCCGTGTAATCTTACTTTCAAAACAACGCGTACAAGAACTCGCGAAAATGGATTACAAACTCGCAACTACAAATCCCAATTTCGGCTCTTGTTAGGGCTCATTGTTCCATATTTTCTACCGATGCAGTTACTATCCTTTGCGCCGCCCTTTTCGTACCCACAGCAACGATACAAAGCTTAATTTCCAAACTCGATGAGAAGCCAAGTTTTGCACCACTGATACGCTTTACAATACCGCGAAAGCCGCGAGCGACGCGGGTCGCGTTTAAATCAAGACATTCATTGCAGTCGAACAATACAAATCAGTTTTGCTCCGGCGCGCTTTTTAATTGCGCGCCGTCATTTTTGCTGCAGCGACGATTTTGGTCAAAGATGGCTTCATTTCTGTTGAAATTCCATTAACTTTTTCCGTCACTTTCAAAAAGGAGCATGTAATGGAATTACGTGAAGTCAATGAAGTCAACTTTGCAATCATTCAATCGTTTTCAAGTTTCTTTTTAAATAGATTTAAATGTTTCGTCTTAGTATTTGCTTTTTTCTTTGATTTGGCTGAAAATGGAATTTCCTACATTTTAGTCTAGATGTCGTTAGGCTCATTCAACGGAAACGAACTTTCACGATTTCGTCTTCATCGTAGCCGATTTCCGGTTACACAAAACGGTTCATCATGCCTAAAATACGACTCGTTGATTATTAACAATTAATTCGCGGCATAATAAATTTATTCGTCATACGATACACCAGACTCGTTATCGCAAGCATCGCATCTAAATTAGCCGTCATAAATTCGCGAAAATTGCTCGCGCGTTGATCGCGAGGATCTGTTATTTAAATCTCAAATAATTAAATCATCCATTAACCGTGCATTTGCATAAAACTTGGCGTCGTGGAACAGCAGAAAATTACTTAATATCTGCGCGTGAATGGTAATTAAAAGGCGGCCTCGGTCGCGCGGTAATCGTAAACAATTTTTCGCGCGATAATAAAATTCTCGGCGGCAAAAATCGCGACGCCCCGGACACCCGGTTTATCGATTCGCGCTCCTCTAATTGGAACGATTACTTCGCTCTAACAGAGACATCGATGCAGCGGCGTCTCGTTTCAATCAAAACTCGTTTCAATTAGAAACCGTGGCAGACAGGAAATTAATTTCCTGCATCGGAACGACGTTGTTTTCTCGCCGCGATTGATATAAATTTTCGACTAAGAACGCGCAAAAATCCGCGCTTCGCCACCCGTTAATATTTCATCGCGTTTCGAATCGCGCGGTGTCACCTGGCGCCGCGTTAGTTATGGCCGTCCCGTTCGTTAATATCCAGCAACGAAAACAAGAGCGCCACTTTTTTCGAACAAACAACGCGGTTTTCGGGTGATTTAGGCAGTTATTGGGGTTTAGGGTTTGAATTTCGCGCGTTTCGAGGGATTAAAGGGATTTTCTAGTTATCGAATTTGAATTTTCCAGTTGACAAAATATGACTCGTTTCAATCTACCGCAAGAGAGACAAACAGAAATGAAGCGAAACATTTATCTCTGATAAATTCACCAGTTGAGGTTCAATGTTCATTACTGATCTTTTCAAATTCAAATTTCCCGCCACTCTAGATGGCGCAGCGAACTCTTAACATAAAATCCACCGCCCTTCACTTGAATGTCTAATTCTAGCCCTCTTTTCATACCAAAACACCACCAATTTTACGTAACAACAACGTCGCGATAGCAAAAAGTACATTTCTTCCCAGCAGATGGCGCGGCGAGCTCTTAACTTGAACCATCGTTCCTTAACCGTACCCTATTTTCATTCCGCAACTTCGCCGCAACGTCGCGGTTTTCTTTTCGCGTTGGTCCGCATATTTCTGACGGCATTGGAAACTCAAAACGAATAAACAAAAGTGAAAAGTCGCGCTCGCCAGCTTAATCGAATTTCCGTTAAATTTGAATGCAATTACCCGCCGAGTTCTCCACTGGATCGTCGAACTTGCGCGAGGGATTTTATTTCGCATTTCAATAAACGACGGAAAAACGACGAAAAAAATCGGGGGGGGGGGTGTCGGGTCTGTGGAAACGGTTAGCGTGCAAAGGTACGGCGGAAGGGTGGAAAGTCTTAAGCACGGATCGATAAAGAACTTTCGTGTCTGCTGAAAGTAAACACAAGCTGGTTCTACTCGTTTCGCGGACAGACGAGAAAAGACGCCGGTCACGTAACAACCGCAGTTCGGTGGTTCGCAAAAGTGATCGCGTCGCCGTACTGGCCTTTTTGTCAGGCCACTAAATATTTCTCTTGGACCGATCAAACGCGGCCGAGATTATGTCCCGATAAACGTGTTACGAGAGAATGAAACGCGCCAATAGGCGGGGGAGAAAATTCGAATACTCGACACGGGAAAGGCATGTAAACACGACGTCGTGTTAATGTTTGTGAATGGAGTCTGGTGAATAATTTATAGCAAATCTTCTTTAAGGCTTTTTATAACAAAAAATACGAAGGATAACAAAATTGGATAGCCTTCTATAGATACAATCTGTAAGATTATTTATCTTGAAATGCAGAACCCTCTAAAAATATTTAAGATGAACAAATGATCATTCCCAATCTCAATAAAATTGTTTAATTAACCTGCACACTTTATTTTTGCGCTCATAATTTGATCAAGACTGTTATAAGAATAATATCGAGGAATTTAAGAAACAGTCCGACGCGATGCATGTTAATGAATTGTTATTGCATTCCTGATTTCTGACGTCGACTAAATGAAATATGAGCTGATACAGAAATTAGAGGCCAAACAGTTTTATTCGCCGCAAATAATCTTGTACCCAGATAAGACAGATTTATGCGCGAACGCAACGGATGGCTGTCAATAGCCATTTAATTCGGACTTTAATCCACTTTTCAATAATTCAATGATAATCCCATTATTCTCCTGGAGCTAAGTCAAAGTGTATAGATTCGCCGGATAATCGTTTTTATGATCTATATTTGCAAGCCATTTCAGCTTTTTCGGAATATTAAATGCGATCGACTGTTTGCGTTGAAAAATTTCACCGACTTCATCACTCCGACGAATAAAACGAAACTTTTAATTTTCTCGGCCAATGCGGAATATCGAATAATGCCGCGGAGTTCTTCGCCGCGGTTTATACGTACTTCCGACAACCGAAATCATTTAAATGCATACATCCCGTTTTATGACACAGAGCTGTAAATTGCGACGCGTCACATTTCCGCCACAAAGATGGCGCAGTAAACCTTGCGATTTGAATTGTAAAATTTACGACGCGGTGCGTCCGCCGTTCATTCAGTTTCATGGCTGTGGATCGCGCTGGTCAAGTTTCGCTGGCCAAAATTAAGCTAAATCCCGTTCAAATTTCACGCGATTAGTTTTTCTTATCAAACATCTGGGTTAAACCGCACGAATTTAGTGGCATTACCCATTTTATTTCCATTTGAATTTAGAAATTTTACTTCTGGGTGTTACAGCGTAATTTTGGGATGGGTCAAATTTTTATTTTCTACAAAGTTTCAAATTAGTGTGAATGTTTTATTGCAAATAAACTTTTTTTTCGAACGTTTAACTTTGATCAATTAAGTTAAGAGTCGACAACGCCATCTAGTTAAGCCTCGCGAAAATATTACATTCAAAAGCTTCCCGCATCTCGAAAAATCGAAAAGATTCGTGATTGTATCGTTTTTGTCAAGAGCATGTTTTCGTCATAAATGTTTCAGTTAACAGTTCGCAGCGCTCTTTAGTTAAAAGCCCGCGATAATTCAAATTCGAATCTTTCATTTTTGTTGCAAACGCTAAATCTCGTTCGTAATACGATTTAAATATAATTGCAATTTCGTTTTCATTTTAGTAATAATTTTGTTTGAATTTTGCGACAATAAAATGGATGAATAAAAAGCGATCGACTCTCTATTGTAAAGCGGAGCTTGTAATTAGCGAGAAACGTTGGACTATTGGAATCGCAGTACATATCGTCAGTAACGTCGATTCCGAATGGTCCCAGATCGGTCATATGTAGTGCGCAGCGTGTCTGGTTTAAGATTTTAAAGAAGAACGAGTAGTTCCGGCGCAATGTCCTTTAAATATCAGGATCATGGTATCCTGACGTGCCCCGAATGCGAAATTTACGTCGCCATATCGGTGCAACGTTCAGCACATTTAAATGCGACCGCGCGGCTCCGCAGAAAATATTTCAGTACGTCGTCGTCATACTTTATGTATAAATAGAATATGCTTCGGACGCGCTCAAATTTGTTGCTAATATTATTGAGTCGCTCTCGATATTTAATAACTGGGAAAGCGCGGTGCACTGAAATAACGGAAACCAATACTATATTTTGAGAGGGATTTTGCATTTGCTACGAAACTTGAATTCGCATTTAAATGTTCGAGCGCTTTGAACTAGGGGGCGGTGCGAACTGTTAACTTTATATCGCGAGGTTATAAATACAGTAAACATTTTACGTTTACTTAGAAAAAAAGGTATTTGGTCAACTAATCAAATTTGTACAAGCCGACACAATGCAACTTTTTCGAATGTTGTGAAGTTATTTTCGGATTTTGACTAGGTGGCGCTGCGGACTCTGAATTTAATCGACCTGAGTTAAACATTCTTCTTATGCAGGAAAATACCACGATTTGAAACTTTTCGTCAATATTGTCACATCTTGACACCTCACGAAGGAATGCGGCAAATTTAAACTCGAAATTAATAGTTCAAATGTTTTCGCGGCTCACCGCGGAAAGTTCGCCACGAAAATGGATTATCGTCGCGCCCCCATCCTCGCATCACAAAGTGGAATCGAGAACCGCCCGAATAACATGCCCGATAATGATTTCAAATTAAATTGCGCTCAATCAAAGTTCCGCCGGCCCGGAAGAACAATAATTCATCGGTCCGCGCGTCCGAGAAAACTCGCGATGAATTATAGAAAATGTATGACAAACGTGATAAATCGAATTGGCGAGTTTTGCCGGAATTAGTATCCGCGCGCTCGAAAAACCAGATCGATGTCACTCGCTGTACTTACTTCCGTCCCGAGAGACTCTAAATCTTAAGAGGGCGCTGTAACGAACCTATCATTAGTCACGCGTCACACGGAACTTGCATACTATCTGGAATGATTTATGCTCTTCTCGAGGGCACCGATCCTCGAATGTTCCCGAACTGCTTGAATCATCTTACTCAGAAAAAACCGAAGTCGACAGACGGAGGAAAGGGGAGGGGGGTTTCGGAAGCGAAATTCGCGAATACTTTGCATTCATTATCTTCGTTATTCCTTGCACTTCGTCTGATTGGGATCTTCGGATCCGCGCGAGGTGTTGATTTCGAATAAAAAATTGCACGGAATTCCAGCGAGGGTGGAATTCGATCATTGATTTAAATCGTGATTCCGCACAAATTGCGGTAACCGTTTTATTGGAGGGCCGACGCCGGAAATTAGTCATTCGCGCGAGGTTCCGTAGTTTTAAAAGCCGACAAAATTTATATCCCTAATTTACATCGAACGAACCGTTTTTAGCAACAATCCTCACGGCGTCAAATCAAATCAGGCTTTTGTAGATGGCGCGGCGAACTGTTAACTTATTCAAGAAGGTCATTGAGGACTGAAGAAAAGCGTGGAATTTGAAATCATTTTTAGACCGAAATGCATATTGCGGAATATTAATTACCAATAACAAAATTGGTCACATATTCAAAAAAAATTGTTCGTGCCAATCGACCTCGAAATGCGCTCAAAATACTCCCTGCAGCTAAAAACAGTGGCCTCACAATTTAAATTGAATTGTTCGACGAAACGACGTCTATTAAAATTTCGTTGCAAGTTTTGCGACTGTCGTTCGTCATAAAGTTTTCGACAAATGGTACAGAAAATGGAATTTAAAATTTAAAAACTCGGCGGGAGATCGTGTAACCTCAAAAGCTATGTTTAGCGACGTAACCTCAAGCCGGTTTAACACGTTAGAAATCGTTTAAGCTTTGGATGAAAAAATAAAGCGTAATGCCGGGTATAAATCAATTTAAAAGGCAGCTTTTAAATAATACGATATTCGCGGTTGCGCGGGCCATATAAAGCACGAAAGGCGCATAAAGTCGGAGCTTTTTATTAGCTCCGTAAATCCGAAGGCTATTCGTATTTGTCGCAACGATCGCGCACGTAGATTAAAGGCCGCAAACCGATCACGGTTGACATTATTGTTCTGATTAGAAAAGTTTCTCCGATGTATAATGCATTTTACAAACAGCAACGAGAAGCCTGTCAGGATGAATTGCGGTTGAAAATATGCGATAGTCGCGTGACCGTTGCAAGCCCGGTGCCAAGACACGCGAGCTTTACTTGAGTCGGATGTGGAAGACCGGGAGCAAGCGAGACATGAACGATATTGTTATACCGGCATGACTAAACGAAACCACCTAATTACTCAGCTATTCATTCATGAATCAGATGTGCTTGTTCGGTAACTCGCGTATCTCTATTTCTTATTTCAACTGCGTCATGGCGAAAATCGGGACGAAGGCTTTGTGAGGTTGAAGGTAAATCGGTCAACTCGGAAAAAGTACTGAGATGATTCAGAAAATCTATGTAGAGATAACATCTCTGGATGAATGAAAGGGACTGAAACATTGTGGAAACATTGTAAAGCGATTTTATTTGAAATACTGAAAAGCAGAATGAGATAATGATCGAATGTATGCGTAATTGTTTTGATCATAAAAAGACGTCTGCTATCTTAATTAAGATAGTGAGACAGTTAAGATAGTGAAATGAGACAAACTTGTTAATAAATTGCTGCTATAACTTTTTAATAATTACATGCAAATATATAAAATGATATATTATTTTTGTGTGGTATTTCATTAACATTGGCACTGAAATAATCTTTTGCAATCCAACGTGATCGAAAACATAATCTTAAAATGTTTAACTATGATTCTTAAAATTACATTTAAACAAAACATATTATTATTGATTTTCATATATAAACAAACAAGAAATATAAAAAAATAAGAATAAAATGAAAATTTGTTTATATTTTGAACACACTAAAAAAAGGAAACTTGATTCAAATATATTTCACTTGAATCAAGTATATAATATTCTAAAAAATATTGAGAATATATTTCACTTCGTTTAAGTGAAATATGCTTGATTGAAGTAGACACATGATAGTTTCAAGTAAAATATACTTGCTTGAAACTAAAATATACTTCCTTCAAGAATATCTCATCCAAGAATATAATATACTTGGAGACAGTCAGAATTTTTTTTTCAGTGAATATATTAAAAATGTATGCGGTGAAAAGTGGTATATATTTAGATATTCCTTTTGATATAAATATTATATATCGTATATTATATAAAATACTTATACGGACATATTGCGGCAGGGTGTATGTGACATATATGAAATACACTATATTACGTATACATTATAAAAAATGAAATTTATAGTTGTCCTGTAATTTTATAATTTCACTATAAATTATGGTTAAACTA